>CAAHFI011578578.1:0-16616 GCA_900893395.1 Euglena gracilis
GAAAAAAATAAACACGGAGAACCTTGAGGCCAGAAGGGTGGACGCACAGTGACCACCAAGAAGCGAGGGAAGCTGCTGGAGACATCCCACGAGACCCACATTGCCCTCTTCCAAAAGGAAAAAAAGCGACCCAAAGTGGCCCTTTCAATGACCCAGTGTGTACCAGGCACGTCAGAGTTCTGTAGGATATCTGCAGAGAGGGTTCAGTGACGATCGCACCACTGTGAAAACCACAGTTGGCACGATCGTGGCAGACCCTGCCGGGATCTGCCCCTGGACACGTCAGCACTTTTCTCCCCTTCCCCCACAGGTTGTATTCTTTCACATCCTGATGACAAGTTTCAAGGTTGATTCTTCAGAAGGAAAAACCATCAGAACAGTTGAACTTGGCTTCGGAGGAATATCTGAAGCCTTTGCGTTGTGCTTTGCCTCTTTGGGGAATTGGGAACAATAGGGAAACACCACTTTTGTACTCCAAACACTTTTCCCATTCATAAGTAGGTTGTGAACCAAGGCGAAAGCGAAAGGTTTTTTCGGAATACACAAAGAGTGGAAAAGGGGAAGCTTGGACGTACACTTGGTAGCAGATTTAGGCAATGATCCCACACAGACGTTCCACATAGAAATAAAGAGAACCTCTGTGGTTGACTGGTGGTGAGGATCGTACTGAGCAAGAAACATGGTGTAAGTACTGTTCCTGGCTCTAGCCAACATTTAAGCATTGATACAGGTCTCAGGAGGCTCTGTTCGGTAATCGCCGATACAACCCTTCCGGTCCTGTTTCATTGCTTATTTGTGTGTGTTTTTGTGTTTTTGTCTTTGTACCATTCTCAAAAGATGCAGAGCACAATCCCCAACTTCAATTTGACTATGACTTGTTGATGAGTTCATTGGCTATTATTGAAGATGATGGTGGGGATTGGAACGGCTCAACGGAAACAAATTCTAGTTCCCGACACCCCAAACAGCAACCACACCAAGACACATTGACTCATTTGTCCTTGTTACAAGGCAAAACACCTTTGTTGTTGCAAGGGGGCGCTGAGCCTTGTTTCTTCGTCATTGTCATTGGTTGCGCGGGATGTAGGTGGCAAAAGCCTTCCTCCATCCCAGTTCACCATCTTTTGGATGCGGCGAGGGGACGAACCCCTTGCCCAAGCACACTCGGTCACCAACGTTAACCTTGAACAAAGTGAGGGGTATGTGCCCTTTGCTCTGATCACACCCAAAAGATCCCCGGTAGAAGCACCGGCTGGCCTTTTGGAGTGCAACTCGGTGGAAACACAGTGTTTTTTCCAACTCCCCCCTCAATTACCACCCCCACACCATTTCGCCGGGATGAATTACCATGCAATCCATATATGCGTCTGGTGGTGCCGGAAATCTCTGGTTCCGTTTCCGTTGTGGAGGACTACGGTGATGATTAGAGAGATAACCTCACCCTCGGTGATGGTTACCGAAGTCTCGGCCAACTTCCAGCGGATCAACCTGCTGAGCAAGCAAATATTTGCATTTCCACCAATGCTTTTGCGGAATGTGCAACCATGCTCAACAAGGTTTGCAGTTTGATGAGGACAATCAAAGCGTTTTCAACACCAAACTGGAGTATTGCTGGAATTATTTGCAGGAGATCGGCAAATATTGCTGACACAATTTTTTAAAATGCGGGGAAAGACTTTCAGCATTGTCGAGAAAGTGTTGACAGTATTTTGCGCATCCAACTCCCACAAAATTTCCAACAAATAAGTGAAAACAGTGCATGAAGCGGAAACACGGAATAATTTTAAGTTTCTGCATGTAAAAATTGTTATGAGCCATCTTTTTTCAAAAGTAAATTCTTGTTCAACACTGCTGCTGCAATTGCAGCAACAGCTGCACAAACAAAAGCAAACCCAAAAATGGCGAAAATTAGCAACTTTGTGGCGGTTGAGCATTTTGCCAGTCTCACCACTTATTTTCAAGAAGCCCAAAAATGGATTTTGCAACCCACTAGGAAATCCAGCATTTGAAGCAATTTCAGGCGAAGATGCAAGAAAAAGTTTGTTTCCCGTACGTAACTTCAGCGTTTGGAGGAACGAATTGTACACTTGGAGCAGAAACCCTGCCATTGTGCCGCAAATTAGGATGGATTAGCCTCCTGAATGCGAAAATCGCGGATTGCGCACCACAGTTGGATTTGGCGCAACAGCAACTGTAAACGGACATTGGCGGTATTAATGCCACCGTTGTCGGTTTGCGGCAGCATGTTTCTGCACTTTACAAGCGAATTCCGGACATTAGTGGTATTAAAGCCGCTATTGGTGAATTGCAAACCCCTTGTACTTGTTCTCCACCACATTAGCGGAAATGCGCTCACTTCCCAATGTTTCGTGCGCTCAGATATCCGAGTCACCGGAGTTTCGCACCTTTTATAACAAAATGCTTGGTGACAACAAGGAACCTTGCAAGAAGTTTGCAGGAGTTTGATACAACTTGAGGATTCAGTGAATCGGAATGCCTGATCTATGCAACGATGAGGTTTCACGGTTGGATGGACGGATTTCTGCGTTGTTGGAAAAGCCAACCGCGAAAAATTCGCGCACCACCGCAGAAACCTCCACCAAGACATTGCAAACCGTCTCAAATGCCGTAAAAGCGCTTTCGGTCAACTCCGGAATGTGGAGGAGTCCCAAGAAAAACTTGTCCAAGACCTACGCTTGCTCTCTGAAAAGTTGCCACATTTGGAGGATTTTTGCCGTTACCACAAACACATTAGGCATTTGGAGACTGAGGTTGACCGTATTTGCGGCCAACTCCAGTTGGTGGAACATTTGGAAGAATCGGTGCATGACTGTCCGCGAGCTTGGATAAAATGTCCACTCCGGTGCTGGTTGTGCCACCACACATCGCAGTAAGCGCTGCAGTTGGTATTCCAAATTTCCCGGAACCGCGTTGTCAAATTTATGTTTCTGGAGTACGAATCCCTACTTCCACCGCAAATTTAGTACAACCACCCGCGAAAACGCGAACTGTACCCCCTTTGCTTTGTCCACACCACAAACCCACTTTTCGAAGGACATCTCCGATAAGGAACTTGATCCACCGCTCGAAAATTCGAGTCTCTGCCAAGAAATTCGACACTCCAACCTTGCGCGAGGAATGAGCACACACCCCACACCTGGTATTGGTAATTTGTCGCATCCGCAATTCTACCAACCACCAACGGCTTCTGGAATGCCAGACGACCCATCGGGTTTTCGGCGGGAAAACCGCCCCAACGGGGCAATTTTACCACATTCTTTGTGTTTACCGCAGTAAAATCCTGCCAACCTTACACTTGGTGCGGGAAATCCTGCACGGGTTTCACTTGGAGCGCAAAATCTGCGAAATGCGTTCGCTGTTAGGAATTACCCGGACCCAAACCACTGGAATACCACCGAGGGTCAGCGGCGTTACTAAGAGAGACTTCAAGGGCACCATCGCAATCAAGAACAACGAAACCCCAATGGGACGTGGATCCAACCACATGGAGACAATTTTTTCGGGACTGGGAGTACTACTTGGCACTACAGGGGCCCACCCAAGGCCCGAATCCCGAGGTCCACAAGATGGAATTCTTCGATTGCCTACCGAGGGAGGAGAGAGAACGCGCACGCCAGTTGGTGATACGTAATGACATATCCTTTGATGACCTGATTGAGCAATACACTTCAACCAACTCAAGCTTGGTCACCAGGAAAAGAAATGGCAACAAAGCGCGCCACCGGATCGTAAATGGAATTCCATTGACCTTTGGTATGCCAAACGGTTAGCACCTGCTTCCGAAGTTGATGAACGTAGCGATAAGACAATGAGCGAACAACTCGATGCGGTTTGGTTGCATTTCACACCATCCCTCGTGAAAGATATCCATCGCAAGGAGTTGGTGGGGCATGAGATGACTCTTGCCCAACGTTGTAATTATGTGTCAAAGCAAATCAAGCTCACACAAGATTTGGGACAAATACAGTCCTTTTTTCAAACGCATCCCAACGCGGGAAGCTCTGCGATTGCGGTTAATGTGTTGCAAAAATTGTCCACGTCACCAAAATCACCTTCCACGGGACCAAAAACGCGGAGTCAGTGCTCTTAAGACCAAGGCACGGATAAACTGTGCTTTTTGTGCAACATATCTGGTCACATGTCTCGGGAACGCCCGAATCCCGATGCATGAAAGCGTATTCAGAGTCCAAGGGGCTCGACCTCCTCACGGGGATCAGGTTCCTCAGCGTTTTCACGTCAATCAGGTGCTTCACGGTCTTCGGAGAACGCTTTAGCGGCAGTAGGCCCAAGTCACCATCGCGTGAGGAACGGTCACCTGGCATCCTTACCCGGAAACGGGATTTCAATCACAACTCTTCATGGTCTCGTTCCCCAAGTGGATCATCCCGTTCGTGCGAGTGACCGGGGAAACCCCGGTACACCGTTTATGGTCCACGGGACACCATTACTGGTCACAAGACAGGATGCAAAAACAACCCAATTTCCAAGCCACAACCGGGTTCCCGCAACCTGCGACCAGGGGGGGGGTCGTAACACCCGCACAACCTGCAACCTGCGACGGGGGGGGTGGTCGTAAACGAGGGGGCGGTCGTAGGTGAGGTGGTGTTGAAATTTTTCGCAACCTGCAACCGGGGGGGGGTCATAACCCCCATGACCTGCAACATCCGACCGGGGGTGGTCATTAATGAGGGGTGGTCGTACGACAAGGGCAGGGGTGGGTAAAACCCGAGACCAGGTGGGTGGTCCAGGGCAGAAAGAGAAGGGCTGGTGGGGCTATCGACACCCTCTCCCGGCCCACCCGGGAGGTGGCGGGGGGGGCGCCCCCCCCCCATAACAGCATTTTCACCGAATTCAGGAAAGCCGGGATTTTTTTTAATTTTTTTTTTAAAAAAATGCACCCAAAACGTATGATTTTTTGGTGTAAATCCACATTTTTTTCACAAAAAAAGCTCAAAATTTTCAGGTTAAAAAATGGTAATTTTTACCCGCCCCCCCCCCTTGTCGTACGACTGGGTTCCTGCAACCTGTGACTGGGGGCAGGGCGGTCCTTAAGGGAAAAAAATCTGTCCCCACACACTTCAACCAAAAAAAAGCAAAAGGGGGATTTTGGCCGGGGAAATTTTTTTGAAATTTTTTTGAAAAAATGAACCAAAAATACATGGTTTTTTGATGGAAAAGGACATTTTTCCCCAAAAAATTGCCAAAATTTTACGGTTGAAAATTCTTAGTTCTAAGAGGGTGGAAGAGGGTGGTCAAAAAAATGGGGCCAAATTTTGGAACATTCAAATTATACTGACATTTTTTTCTTAGAATTTCTTTGGGATTTTCAGTGGCATTTTTTTTGCTTCCAAAATCTCTCAAAATCAACATTTTGAGAAATATTGAAATTTTAGAAAATGTGAAAAAAAATGCGGTTTGGGGGGGAAACATTTTGGCAGCATTTTCACCAATTTCGGGAAAACGGGGGACTTGGGCTGAAAAATTTTGAAATTTTTGAAAAATGAACCCCAAATACCGGCGGGCGGAATTGGGGCAAGATAAAATTAGAACCGACAAAATTGGAAGCCGAAAAAATTGGTGATTTTTTGATGGAAAACCACATTTTTTTTCACAGAAAAATCTCAAAGATTTCAGGGTTAAATTTGGTACTTTTAGGAGGGGGGTGGAAAACAATGCAGGCCAAAAAAAGTGGACCAAATTTTGGCACAGTCAAATTTTACTGACATTTTTTTCTGTCAAATTTTTTTGGATTTCAACGGCATCTTTGTGCTTCAAAAACTCTCAAAATTAAAATTTTAAAAATTTTTGGAAGGTGTGAAAATGGGGTTTGAGGGAGTTTTAATTGTGAAATGGCCATTTTTTGAGTAAAAAGATCTAAAGTCGTTTTTTTGGTCGTCAAAAAAGTGACGTTTTTGAGTTTTTCCGACGTTTTTTCTGTTGTGTTTTTTTAAAAACATGTCTTTTTTAAAAAAAAGTTTACACAAAAAACTTGTTCTTTTTTGAAACAGAAAGTACGTGTTTTTTTATTATAAAAAACGTGACTTTTTTCAAAAGAAACACGCTTTTTCTGTTTCAAAAAGAAACAAGCAGTCAACCTTGACAAGCATCCATGGTCAAGCCCCAAATATCCTCATTTTAGGCCATTTCAGGCTATTTTAGGCCGCCATTTAAGCCCATTTTTTGGCCATTTTAGCCATGGGTGCTGCATATGGTCCCAAAATGGGTTAAAAAAAACACCCAGCGCCGAAGGTCCTTTACTAAAAAAAAGCCCCCCAGATTTCCAATGGGGTTGGAGGCCAAGAAGAAATCAAGGCCTGGAAGACCACAAATGGTTTGTGGAAAAAAAAATTATACATGGAAACCTTCTAGACCAGCAGGGTGGACCCACAGTGGCCACCAAGAAGCTAAGGAACCAGCAGGGTGGACCCACAGTGGCCACCAAGAAGCTAAGGATGCTGCTGGAGAAATCCCCGAGGGACCCACAGAGGCCCCTGCAAAAAATGGGGGGAAAATGGACCCACAGTGGCCCTTCAATGACCCAGCCCCAGGAGGAAAAGGGACCCACAGTGGCCCTTTTGGAGGGAGGGGCAGAAACCCCTCCAACACTTTTTTCTCAATTCCCGATCAATAAACCAAGGGGGGACCACAGAGGCCCCCCTATGGTATGTCAACCAACCACATCAACATGGAGAAGACCAGATAGGCCAAACAGGGGCATTAAGCCCTATGGTATGTCTTCCAACAACAAGATCATCCAGAGAGGTGAGCAGAGAGGGAGAAGTGCATGCACATCGCCCCAGAAAAAATTCTTTTTACAAGGGCCCAAGCCCTAGGGGACCTAGGGGTGGCAATGTCCAACACCCCCAGCCCAGCCGCTCCAGAATCATCTTACCCAGAAAATAAATTCCATGGAAGAAAAATGGGGAGACACCCCCTCCATCAAAGGCTGCAAAAAAGCTTGAAATGGTGGGCAAAAAATGCCCCCCAACAACATGTCAACTCACCAGGGATGGCATTCAACCCCCTGGGTCAGCCCACCTAAATTATCCACCCACCCAAAAATCAGGGCAAATTTGAACTTACCCCAAGCAGAAAAAATACTGCTGGATTACGAAAAATCTGGATCCGTAAAGAGGGTGAGGGATTCAACCACCCAGCACCTGATCCCCTGGTTTCTGATTTCAAAACCAGAGGGGGGGCAGACAAAATGGAGATTAATAAGCGATTGCAGGGAATTAAATCAAAGATTCCAAGTGAAACCTTTCAAGCTGGATCACATCCAGCACATTTTCCAGTTTTGGAAAAAGGCCACTGGGCAGCAAAAAAAGACCTGAAGGATGCCTATTTTCATATTCCGTCCAGGCCTAAGGCCGTTTTTAAGGCGTCAGGTGGGGGGCAGACCTGTGGAATTCCAGGCAGGCTGTTTTGGCCTGAATGTAATGCCCCAAATTTTCATGTCAGTAATGAACACATTCAAAAAACTGTGGAGGAAAAGGGGCATCCAGGTATTTATTTACCTGGACGACATTTTACTGGTGGCCCCAACACAAAACATTTTGCAAAATCACCTGAACACAGTGGTCAGCGATTTAATCAAACCAGGATTCAAAATCAATGTGAAAAAGTCCACACTGCAGCCCACCCAAATCGTCAATCATCTTGGCTTTCAGCTAAACTTCCAAGAGGGAAAATTACACGTGCCCCCCAGAAAATAAAAACAGTAAAAAAGGAGCTGGTAAAAATGGTGAAAAAAGATTACATGTCAAAAAGGCAACTGGCTGCCATTTTGGGGGAAAAAAAGATGCAAACTAATGGCCCTGCCCTTTCTAAGGGCCTTTACGGATGCCCTGGCAAATTTTTTGGTGGAAAATTCCAAAGCCCCCTGGGACTCAAAACATCCCATTTCCCAAAGAATAAAGGACCAATTAAAGGAAATAAAAATTCTGCTAGGCACCAGGGTGGGGCAGACCCTTCCCCCAAAATGCAACCAGGGAGTTGCACTCAGACAGCAGTACCCATGCCTGGGGGGGGCTGGACATTCGAACAGGAAAAATTGTGCAAGAATTTTGGAGGGAAAACTCCATTTTGCACATAAATGTCAAAGAATTAAGTGCAGCAATAAGCACAGTACAAAGCCTCAGCCAGCCAGGGGAAACTGTGTCCCTATCCGTGGACAGTCAAGTAATTTACTATTACTTGACAAAAGGGGGGGCAGAAAAGACCCTTTCAATTCCATGCTAAGACCCTTCTTCAAATGGTGCATGGAACACAACATAAACCTGCAAGTAAAGTGGGTCCCTCCAAAGCCTGCCTGGCAGACCCCATAAGCAGGTGGAAAATGGACAGGGGGGATTACTCACTGGACCCTCAACTTTTTCAAGTGGCTGAGACAGCAATTCAAAAATTACATCAGCCTAAAACAGACCTTTTTGCCTCACCAGGCAACAAAAAACTGCTACAATTTGTGGCCAGGTGGCCCACTGGGAGCCACAGCAGTGGATGCATTACAATGTCCACTGACAACATGGGGGATCTTTATGCAAACCCCCCCCTGGTCTGTAATCCAAAAATTTTCCCCAGATTTAAAAATGTTTCCACAGGCCAAAGTTTTGATGGTCACCCCTACTGGGATTCAGCCACATGGTGGTCCCAGTTAATAAAAATGAATGTTCCAGGGACCCCTGCCTGAAAATCACCCCCTACATGGGTATGTTCACCAATTGCAGTGGGGAAAAAATGCCACCCCCAGGTGGCCCCTCCTTTGCATGATTTGCTCAGGCAAATTTTGGAGGGGAAACAAATACAAAATTCAACCATTACAGATTTCCTGGGAAGAAACCCCAGTTTGAAAAGGTACCAAGTGCCTTTACGCTTTTATGGGTGATTCTGGAAAAAATGGGGGTACCCCCCCTGAAGCCACCACTGACCAAGTGGTTGACGCTTTCATTCAACTGTTCCAATTTTCAAAGGCCCAAGCACGCAATGCATACAGTGCTATGCTATTGATCCCTGGCTTTGGGGGCCTGAGGTTCCATGCCATGTTGGCACCTTACAAAAGGCTTTGGAACCAAAACCTGGAGAGATATGGTGCATTCTGGGATCCCCTCCCAATCCTCCTGGGGCCGGCACAGTCCCCCCTGCCCTCTGATATATGTACATTGCGTACACAACTCATTTTCTGTTCACGAATCCTCTGTTTATACAGAAGTTCAGATTTGGCACAGGTCCAAAGAACCACCAGTGTGCTGGGGGGGGCACCCTACATCAAAATTAAACGTAAAGGTAAAAAACTCCACAAGTGGGAGCGAATTCTCTCCATTCCCAGTGCCCCCAGATCAGCCCCTTTCATTTAATGATGTCTTATGTGGCAGCAACACGTTTCTTTATGAAACCTGGGGGCCCCCTTTTAATTACGTTAAAACCCCCCTACAAAGCCAATAAGGCAGATACCATTGCTTCCATCACCAAACACTTTTTGACCAAACAGGGGGTACCCCCCAGGTTTGGGGACCCCACTCCACCAGAGGGGCAGGGGTTGGTTTGCTAAAAATTGGGCCTTTCTGCCCAAGAAGTTTGTGAAATTGGTCAATGGAAGGGGCGGAGGCTTTCACAGCCCATTATCAAAGACTTGGTGCCCAAGGTTCTTTGGAGGATGCCCTGGCCCCCCTTTTTTCAGTGCACAATCTGGCCTCACAATGGCAAAGTGCGGAGCCCGAGGTGTCTCGTACTCCCTCGAGGCATACCGAGAAGGGAGGAAGGGACACCGAGGGCGAAGCACAAAGACACTGTGAGCCCGACCCCCCACCCAAATAAGAAAATTTGTCTTCAAACGCCCTCGATCAGAAGATGGGGGCCAGGGAGGGAGGTGGGGGGACCCTCCCAGGCAAAGAAACAGCGCCACGGTCGCCACGTCGGAGACAATGCAGCCAACGCCGGCGAGGCGGCACTAAGCGGGCCTCCTAACCCAGCGCACCAAAACAATCACAGCAAACCGCCGGCGAGCAAGGCATTGCCTCACGACCAGTCGGGCTCCGAACTGCGAGATGGTGAGGTCCTGCTTTCCTTGCCGGCTATTCTGTTCTGGTGTGTTTGTGCGTGCGCAGGGGGTGCTTCTTACTGCTTTTTGTTGCCGGAGTTGGCTGATTCCTATTTCTGCCCTTCGACCTCAAGGAGAAAGAACTTTACTTCTACGAACTCAAGGGACGAAAATTTTCGGAACTTCAACTTCCTGACGGAAGAATTCAACTCTCGGAGATCAACAACGGGACTTCCATGAAAAATGAATTTCAAAGAGCTGAAGCTGGGGAAGGTGGAGACACAGCAGCAGCTGCAGAAGCTGGAGGGGCGGCAGCGACACGTCCGTCCGTGGCCATCGCAACCCCCCACCACCCAGTACTTCAAAGATTTTAAAATTCAAGGTTTCCAGGCTCCCCCCTAAAAATGATGGCCATGGAACATGGACAACTGTGGTCAGGAAGAGAAGACAGAGGGGACCACCATCACAGGTCCAACAGACTCCACCCCTTTTTCTCAGTTCCTCCGCTTTCAGGGGAGAAAGCAGGCTATGGCAGAGTCAATCCAAAGGATTCAAATCAAAACCAAGGCTATGGCAGCCATCATTGGACAGGGCCTGGGGCCCAGAATCATGGCTATGGAAGCCATCATCCAAGAGGGCAGTGGGCCCAGGAGCAAAGCTATGGCCCTGTGTCCAAACCTGGAAGCTCCCACGGGGGAAAGGTATGTCCAACTTACCCCACAGCTCTCTCAAACACAAAACCCTCAGGAGCTGCACATCCAAGCAACCAACCCCCCCTTCAGGGGAAGGCCAATGGAGGCCATTATATGCAAGAGGCCAATGGGGGCCAGGGGAAGCATCAAAATATCAAGGCCAATGGAGGCCATTATATGCAAAAGGCCAATGGAGGCCAGCAGAAGCATCAAGACTTCAAGGCCAATGGAGGCCATTTCAATCAAAATCAAGTGGCCATTGGAGGCCAGTGCATTCAAGATCACATCAGCCCTTGGGGGGGAGGCCCAAGATTGGCTACACCAGGGCCCCCCAGAAGGTAATCAGCCCACACCCCCAGCTATATATGTACCTCCCCATTGCAGACACAGACTTTCCCCAATCTTTCAAAATAAGGGGGAAAGCCTGTCTTTGGACAGCCCTATGGCAGGGCCAGAGGTGACCCAGTGATGGGGCAGCCAGGCAGGACCCCAGTGATGGGGCAGCCAGGTGTGACCCCAGTGATGGGGCAGCCAGGGGGAAGGACCCCAGTGATGGGGCCTGTGGAATCCCCAGACACATTACACCCAGGGGTACCCCTTACAAGGCCCTGCAGGCCAGCATTCCCCATTGGGTCAAGGCAGGACCCAGCACAGAGTTATTAAACCTGATAAGGGAAGGGGTCAGGGCAGATCTTCCCCTCCCCTCAGATGTCCTTAAAAGTTCCCTTCAAAACTCCCCAAGAAATAATGACTGCCCAAAAAATTCTGAGGGAATACGAATGTGCAGGGGCAACCAGGCAAATCCCCCAGAGGAAGCAAAACATTTTGTCCCTTATTTTATCATTTCCAAACAGGAAGGGGGAAAGACAAAGGAAAGACTAATTTCAGATTGTCGACAGTTAAATCAACATTTCACCCCACAGAAGTTCAGACTGGAACACATGGGAAACATATTCCCATATCTCAGAAAGGGTTGGTTCTGTGGAAAAATAGATCTGAAAGATGCTTGTTTCCATTTAAAGCTGCACAGCAGCCTGGAAAAGCATGTTTGCATGCAGGTGGGGGGGGAAACGTGGCAATTTCAAGCTGCATGCTTTGGGTTAAGCAGCCTGCCACAAAAGTTTATGACTCTCATGAGAGTCTGGGAAAGGAAATGGAGGAAGGAAGGAAAGGTATTTTTCATCTACCTGGACGACATTTTGCTGTTAGCCCCCAGCAAAAAGACAGCAGCCCAGCATTTGGCAGAAATGAAAAAAGATCTTTTGCTGGCAGGTTTCAGAAAAAACCTCCCCAAATCATGTCTGGAACCAACACAGGAAATGAAGCATTTTGGGCCAGTGGATCAATTTGAAAAAAGGCCAACTGGAAATTCCACAGGAAAAATTAAAATCCCTAAGAAAGGAATTAGGAAAGGTGCTGACAGCACAAAAAATGAGCTGCAGAAAACTCAGCTCTATTGTAGGGCAAGTCAGAAGCTATTTAGTTTCAATGCCTTTTCTCAGAATTCTGACAGATCAACTTTGCAAAATGGTGGATTTGCACACAAAGTGGGGTTGGGACCACACCCTAACCATTCCCCAGGGGGTCAAATATCAAATTGTGGAGTTAAAGGCATTTTTGCAGCCAGGTGTGGGCAGAGCCTTTCAATCCCAGGCCTCTCAAGACTGTTCTCAGACAGCAGCACCTGGCAATGGGGGGGGCTGGACAAAATTCTGGTCAAAAGGTCCAAGATTTCTGGAGGGACCTGCATGTCCTTCACATCAATCAAAAGAATTGATGTCTGCAGTGGAAACTGTAAAGGCTTTGGTCAAAACCAAAACAAACCATTGTTCTTCATGTGGACAGCCAGGTGGCAGTAAGTTATTTAACAAAATGGGGAGGCAAAAAAGCCATACCTAAATTCCATCCTAAAACCCCTTCTGTACCATTGCCAAGAAAAGCAAATCAATTTGCAGGTGGTTTGGGTTCACACAAAGGAACAATTGGCAGACTCCCTGACCAGGGAGCAAAAAAGATCCAGGGATTACACCTGAACATGAACATTTTTCACCAGAAATACACTGTGAAGAAAAAGGGAGATTTTTTTGAGAAGCCCAGCCCCAGCAAAAGGGCAAGAGCCCTTTTTACACAAGTTGTATGAGTGTTGCCCATGGAGAAGGACGTGGCCAAGGTGGCGCTGCGCCGGAGACCTCAGACTGTGTTATGCACGCCAGAGATGGCCATGGGGGCCATGCCAGGAATGGCCATGGGGGCCATGCATGGGGGTCATGCCGCAGATGGCCATTGGGGCCATGCTACAGATGCCATGGGGGCCATGGTACTGATGCACATTCCCGTGCACGCCATCGACGAGTGGTGAAGTTGGATGGTGCTGATGCACCTGTTGGCCATGGTGATTGTGGACATTCCCAGGAGTGGCATGCACGTGGTGAGGATGATGATGCGGTGGCCATGGGTGGCATGCACGTGGTGAGGATGATGATGCCGGTGGTGGCCATGGTGGCCAGAGAGATGCCCAGATGTGGCATGGGCTGAGGGGGATGCTGCAGACTTGAGGACGAGACGAGAGGAGAGAGATGAGTGGATGGAGATTGGAGGAAGATGGGACAGCCAGATGGAAGACGCCGTCGTCCAAAGGAGATGGCGAAGGCGGCTGCACGCCAAAGGGTCCAGGGCCAGTGAGGCTCCTGGAGGATGCCCTGGCCTGGCATGTACGTGGCTGCAATGTCCACTGCCTGTGCTGGCTCCCTGGTGGGATGCCCCGATGTGGCATGTACGCTGCTGCATGTCACAGCCTGTGCCGGCTCCCTGGTGGGATGCCCCGGTGTGGCATGTGCAATTATGATATAATGGTGGACTGGACCTGCAGACGGAACCCCGAACCCCATCAGAGTGTGCCCTCGCTTTCTGCTGTCGCCCCCCCGGCGAAGAGTTGGGTGGTAAGGCGGCGTTCGGGTGAAGAACTCGAGCTTTGGGTGGAAGAGGGATCCGAATTAGAATTTGATTTCACAGAGAATTGCGAGAATCGTGATTAAATGCCCCCCCCTGTCAAGAGAGTGGTGGGGAGAGTTGGCTCACGAGTTGATGCCCCCCCCCTGTGCAAGGGAAGTGGGAGAGATGGCTCACGAGTTGATGCCCCACCCCCTGAGAAAGAAGTGGGGAGAGTTGGCTCACGAGTTGATGCCCCACCCATGAGACAGAGGTGAGGGAGAGGGCTCACGAGTTGATGCCCCCCCCCCTGTTTGAGATTCGTTGGCACCGAGTTGGCCAAGTTGGGTTGGAGAGTTCGGCTCTTTCGAGATGCCGCCCCCCCTGTGAAGGACAAGTCCAATGGCCAAAGGAGTCAAGTATGGAGACTGGGTCTCTTTGGGAAGGGGAGTGTGGCATTGACATGTCCTAGCATTCTGCAATTAAGCGTGGCGCAAATGTCAGCGCGCGCGCAGGCACACTTTTTTTGTAAGAAATTCTGGTTGTTTGCTTTGCAGGCAATCAGCGTACAACTTTGTCCATGTTTACCTCCAAGTCTGGTGCAAATGGGATTGCGTGCAGTGGAAGTTACAAGTTATAAGATTTTATGAAGAAATACACTGTGAAGAAAAAGGGAGATTTTTTTGAGAAGCCCAGCCCCAGCAAAAGGGCAAGAGCCCTTTTTACAAAATGAAGCATTTGGGCCAGTGGATCAATTTGAAAAAGGCCAACTGGAAATTCCACAGGAAAAATTAAAATCCCTAAGAAAGGAATTAGGAAAGGTGCTGACAGCACAAAAAATGAGCTGCAGAAAACTCAGCTCTATTGTAGGGCAAGTCAGAAGCATTTAGTTTCAATGCCTTTTCTCAGAATCTGACAGATCAACTTTTGCAAAATGGTGGATTTGCACACAAAGTGGGTTGGGACCACACCCTAACCATTCCCAGGGGGTCAAATATCAAATTGTGGAGTTAAAGGCATTTTTGCAGCCAGGTGTGGGCAGAGCCTTTCAATCCCAGGCCTCTCAGAACTGTTCTCAGACAGCAGCACCTGGCAAATGGGGGGGGCTGGACAAAAATTCTGGTCAAAAGGTCCAAGATTTCTGGAGGGACCTGCATGTCCTTCACATCAATCAAAAAGAATTGATGTCTGCAGTGGAAACTGTAAAGGCTTTGGCAAAACCAAAACAAACCATTGTTCTTCATGTGGACAGCCAGGTGGCAGTAAGTTATTTAACAAAATGGGGAGGCAAAAAGCCATACCTAAATTCCATCCTAAAAACCCTTCTGTACCATTGCCAAGAAAAGCAAATCAATTTGCAGGTGGTTTGGGTTCACACAAAGGAACAATTGGCAGACTCCCTGACCAGGGAGCAAAAAGATCCAGGGGATTACACCCTGAACATGAACATTTTTCACCAGATTCTGAAATTTTTCAAGCACCACATCACCCAGAGGTGGACATGTTTCGCACACCCAGCAACAAGAAATTCCCCAAGTTCATTTCTCGATACCCCACCAAGGGGCCTTGCTGGTGGATGCCTTGAAGGCAGATTTAAGGGGTCTCCCCCCAGTTTATGCCAACCTCCCTGGAGCATCATCCCCCAGTGGTTCAGAGATTGATGCTAAACCCAGACCTGAATTGTCTGTTGATTGTACCCCACTGGGCTTCGACATCATGGTGGCGCCAATTAATGTCAATCAGGCAGCCAGGCAGCAAGGTTTTGCTGGTACCCCCCAGGGGTCTGTTCACCAACTGCTGGGGGAGGAGATGCCCCCCCCAAGGTGGAATTTGGCCTGCTTGATTGTGTCAGGCAAATATTACAATCCCAGGAATTTTCGATGTCCAGTATCGACACTTACATAAAAAAATCTGGGGAATGTCAAAAGATATTGATTCAGCATTCAAGGCTTTGATGGCCAATTGTTGCACAAAGGGTGCCCCTGCAGGACTGCACAGTCCACAGGATGGCTGAGGCCATCCTTGACCTGGCTGCCCACAGCCTCAACACTGCAAGAAATGCATATGCAGCAGTTTTATTACTCCAGGGGTTTGGGTCATTGAGGTTTTCCCCTCTTTTGTCTCCATTGAAGAGGAAATGGAATTCCAATGTCTGCAAGTATGCCCATTTTTGGGACCCCACTGATTTCTTGGAGAACATCATCAGGAACTCCAAACCCCTCTCAGACCTATCTGTGAAAGAGCTCAGAAACAGGCTCATCCTGTTGGAGGCTGTTGGCCCTCCACGGGGGGTTGATTTAGCCAGGACACAGCGAAAAATCAGTTTCGTAGAGGAAAAAATTTTCATTTTATTGCAAGGAAAGGATGGCAGTGCCAAGGTGGGAGGAGATTTTGGTTTTGCCACACCCCCTCATCAGCCCTGGCATTTATTGAAATAGTATGTGGGAAGGACAGCCCACATGGTTGGGCACAAAAATGATTTGTTGTGGTCTTTGGATGGCAAAAGACCTTTGACTTTCAGAAAGGTGAATTCCCTGACCAAGAAATCTGCAGGAGGGGGGGGTGGACACCACCCACTGGAAACCCACAGCACCAGAGGGCTGGGTTTTATGGTGGAAAAATGCTGGTTTGCAAGTGGAAGAAGTCCAGCAGCTGGGTCAGTGGAAAATTTTGGGGCCTTCAAGCTCATTATTTGAGGCTGGGTGTCGTTTCAAAAATTCAAACAATTATGGCCCAAAGGGGGTGCCAAGTACCTCACCATCTCGCAGTGCGGAGCCCGATGGTCTCGACTCCCACGACAGAGGAAGGGGGAGGAAGGGACCAAGAGGGCGAAGCACAAGAAGATGGTGAGCCCAACCCTCCCACCCAAAAAATCAGCAGAAAAGAAAGACATCCCAACCGAAAGTGGACCCCCAACCAAGCAACCCAGCACCCACCCA
>CAAHFI011578620.1:0-16025 GCA_900893395.1 Euglena gracilis
TGGATGTAGATGGACATCTTCAGGGGGGTGCAGTGCTTCAGGGGGTCTGTGACTTGTGGAAGTGCCTAATTCGGGACGCGGCTGCAGCGCGATATTTCAGAAAAATGGCCAAGTATGACCATTGTTTTGGGTCAGAGACCTCAATTTTTTTTCGTGCAGTACCGGAAATCTGAGCAAGAAAAGGAAGTTCGTCGCAGATGTGTCTTCTATGCTGAATTGAATGAATTTTTGAAGAGAGAGCTGGCGGAAGATGGATATTCTGGGGTTGAAGTTCGCGTGACACCCCAACGGACGGAAATTATCATCCGAGCAACTCGCACCAAGGAAGTTTTGGGTGAGAAGGCCGAAGAATTCGTGAGTGACAAGCGTGGTGCAAAAGAGGTTCAATTTCCCTGACAATGGGGTGGAGCTTTATGCTGAACGTGTGCCAATCGTGGTCTCAGCGCCATTGCCCAGGTGTGGTATTATTCATTCAGCATCGCCACTTCTATTTACACAGCGGAATCTCTGAGGTACAAGCTGATGGGTGGTCTTGCAGTTCGCCGTGCATGCTATGGTGTTTTGAGATTTGTGATGGACAATCAAGCGAAGGGTTGCGAGATCATCGTTTCTGGAAAGCTGCGTGCTCAACGCGCGAAGTCCATGAAGTTCAAGGATGGATACATGATTAAGTCAGGCCACCCCGCTGAGATCTACGTTGACAAGGCAGTGAGGCACGTGTACCTGCGACAGGGTGTCCTTGGGATCAAGGTCTCCATCATGCTGCCCTTCGACCCAACTGGAAAGATGGGCCCTGACAGGCCAATCCCTGACCAGGTCACCATCATCAACCCAAGGATGAGCCCCTTTAAGTCGAGAGCACTCAGCTGCAGGTTTCCCTTCACTTCGTGTCTTTTCAACTATTAAACCACTATTAAGCCACAGCACTGAAAAAGTTTCCAATTGCTCTTTAGCGCTGAGAATTTTTTTGGCCCTGAAAATGTTCAAGAATGCCATTTTTTTGGGACCCTAACCCTAAAGCCATTTTGGGATTTGAACAAAATCAAACAAAAATACCCTGAAGCTGCCAGAGGAATTTTTCCAAGTTGACGAACCAGTGGAGAAGGGGAATTTCCACTTCTGTTTCTGAAACAGGGAATTTCTTAAGGACCCCGGGGGGGGTCCAGCCGGCTGGCAAAAAAGGTTGCTGGCTGGAAATGGGGGGGGGCTGGGTCAGGGTTCGATATAAGGAGGCGTACATGGTTTAGGTGGGGGGGTGTCCCCCCCACCCCCCCCTCCTGGCCCGCAGGGGGGGTCCGGACCACCCCCTCCCACCTGCAAGGGGGGTCCGGACGACCTCGGGGGCAAAAATTGACCCCTCCCAAAAAGGTCAATTTTTTTCTTCCGGCGCTTTCGCGCCGAAAATTTTTTGCATTTTGGCACATTTTTGCCCAAAAAGTGCCCGAAATGGCACTTTTGGTCGTTTTGGGGGGTCAAAAATTTTCGGCCACCCTGACCGCGCACCTGTTTAGATGGGGGGGTGTCCCCCCACACCCCCCCTCTTGGCCCGCAAGGGGGGTCCGGACGTACTTATCTGTTATCAAACGACGGACCCTCCTGTCGGTTATGTACGACACCCTCTTTTTGGGTTATGTAGGGTTAATTAAAGGAATAGAGTTGGGTGCGCACATGCACGTTTGCGCTACATGGCCATTAGCGCACCAACCTACCCCTTCAATAACCCATAATAGCGCTACATGCCATGTTGCGCTACACGGCCATGTAGCGCAACATGGCCATGTAGCGCACTTTGGGCATGAGCGCACCTAACCCTACACCTTCAATAACCCATAATAACCAGAAAAGAGTGTCGTACCATAACCGCAAGGGGGGGTCCGTCGTACGATAACAGATAAGTACCGTCCGGACCACCCCCCCCACATGTCCTTATATCGAACCCTGGGCTGGGTCGAGGAAAAAAACAAAATTTTCTGACACAATTTTGCCGTTTTTCGACATTTTGTTGGGTGGTGCTAGATCCGGACAGGGTGGGTGTGACGAGGGGGAAAATACAGGATAAAAGAGCCGGGCAGTCCAGTTGGGCAGGGGGCCGCGGCCGGCTGGACCCAACTTCCCTCCACTCGGCCCAAAGGTGGGAGAGGAGATCCAACCCGGATGTGGCCTTCTGGCTGGTTTTGAGCTGCTGGCCGGCTTAAGAAGTTGCCTGCTCCGAAAACCCGGACGCTGAATAGTAACTGCCTAATATTGGCGGCGGAGATTGCCGGTTTATTCAAGTAAGAACCTGTGCCGGAGAAAAAATTGTTCACGCGGGACGCCAACCCCGTGTCCCCACCCGCGAGGGGAATCCCGGGATTAACCTCCGGCGGCGTAGGATATTTATGTACACCTCAGTTTCAGGGGGTTCAAAGCCAAATGGAATCCCTTTGGGCTCTATACATACCTCCCCACGCATATCCCTAAACATACTAGGGTCACAATTCTTTGCACCCTCGCCCCTCGTGGTCTTGGACCGCTTGCCACTCCCTTGCTTGCAAGACGTAAGGGGCGGGGCCCCACACCCCCTTCCCCGGCTCCAACCTTTGCCTCTCCACATCCGAAAAAGAGCACATTTCAGGGAAATCCTTGGCACTCCAAATCCTTTGTCTCCTGTTTTCCTTTGTTTAAAAAAAAGGCAAAATACCTTGGGGAGGGCCAGACGAAAGGTTCAAGGTTGCCTGGCATTCGAGGAGTGAAGAGTTTGGGGCCGATGTGTGTTCGTCTTCGCCTGAGGCAAACTTCAACTTCCTTTTTGTCGATTGTCTTGTATTGAACAATGACAATTTTCTTGGCCAAGGACAATGTATCAAACTTGCAGCCATAATAAATCAAAATCTCAGCCAATAGCCTAATAGATAAAAAAGAAAATGGTGAATGGGAAACCCACTTGGGAAAGAAATCAAAGGAACACCACTTGTCGAACAACGGGGGGGATAATCCATTTTTTCTCCAACCGCCTTCCAATCCGTGGGGAGATGCCCAATACACTTCTGCCACTCTCCCCCTTCTCCAGATACATTCCTTCACCTTCCTACATTTGGACATTGGAATTGGAAGTCAAAATTAAGGATAGCCCACTGGTTAGGAAAGGAGCCCATCCAGACGCGCTTCACATCCCCTCGGGCCTCCTCCCTTCCCAATCTTCCCCCCACCACCCCCACGCTCTCTTCCGTCCCTACGAACTTAATGCTTCAATCCACGTACACCATGGGCACCAACATGGCATCTGCATCCCTCATCCTCACCCAAAGGGTAATCCAACACACCTCACGCCATTAAGGCTTGGGGGCAACAAGGGCCTCTTCACAGGCCTTCATGGACTCCACCCGTGCCCCCCTGCCCCCGAACGCCATTCTCTTAGGCGCTCGACGGGAACAATTACTGGTGATCCAACCCACACTCACGCCAGGCAAACCTTCCCTTGGCATTCAATGCAACAGGTCAAGCTGTCTAGGCTAACAACAACAACCAAAGCATACCACAGTATGCAAAGCGTCGCCGGCAAGTATCTTTCCCCATCAATGGGCCGCACTCCGGGAGCACGTGGGTTTACCGCACCCCCCCGCACCCCCCTACTCAAAAAGTTTCTCCCAGAAACTTCTACCCTTCACCGACCTAAGGGTGGCGGGGTCCGGAAACCCATACCATCGACACTCCTCACTCCTTCACCAACCGTCAAAGGGAAAATTTATTTTTCACCGGCTTCACCCATTGGCAAACACTCCAAACCCTTGCCACCATTCACCAGGTCACCCGCTCGCCTCGGCCTCACCCACGAAGCCCTGGCGAAAACGAGGGTACTCCGATTATCCGGATTATCCGGTACGCTGCTGCAACCCGGTCCGCGGCGGCAGCTCGGTCTGCGCAGCGGTTCGGTCCGCAGTGGCAGGCCGGTCCACCTCCTTCACCAGGAGGTGGCACCGCTTGTACACGATCCAGGTTATACACCTGCCACAAACAGGGCAGGGATGGATGTGCCGGGGCACGGGGCGCATTTCCCGTCGAGGAAACCCCCCCGGCACTCAGGGGCATACACTGTGCCCCCCCCCCCCTCCGTGGGTGAGAAGCCTGCCCCCCCAGGGGGCGAAAATCTTGCCCCCCCCGGGGGGCTACATAGGCACACTCCCCCCAAGGGGCGAAAATCGTGCCCCCTCTGGGGCGCACAGGGCACATTTCCCCCCGGAGACAAAAAATCTGCCCCCCCCCCTCAAGGGCACAGGGGGCACCCTCCCCAAGGGGTGAAATCCTGCCCCCTCCCTCGTTGAAGTTCAAAGGCAGATCGGAGGGAAACTTCATGATTTTGAGAAGAAATCACGGGATTTTCTGGGTGGTGAGCTGGCACGACTTGAGATGCGTGGAAAAGATGTCCAGAACAAATTGTTTGCACCAGGTGGGTTGGTCGAACAAGTCAGAATTTGTTTGCATTCTGTTGAGGAAATTCAGTCAGATTTTCAGAAGAAAATTTTGGCAGTTCGGCAAGGAAATCGTGATCTATGCTCTGGGGTGTACAGAAAATTTGCTGAAATCGCTGCTGGGCTGAAAATGGTGGGGGAGGAATCAAAACCAAGTTTTGGAACCCTAACCCAGGGAATTCAGCAGCGATTTGAAGCACTTAAAGCTCTGGGGGCAGGGTCGCAGCAGTTGAGAAATTTGTGGAAAGCCAGGAGGTGCCTGGGATAAGGTGGTTGAAAATGCTGGGAAAATTCAGAAGAAACAATTCAACTCGAAGTTCGGAGGGAAATGGCAGCCCAGGTCAAAAAAAATGATGGAAATTATGATGGTGCAAATGATGGATGAAAGCTGAGGCAAACCAAAAGGAAGAACATTTTGAAAAATTGCAACTAACATTGAAAATCGAGTGAAACAGCAATTTTTCACAGTTTTGATGAACATGCAGACAGGATTTTCAGTGTGAAAAGAGTCAACAGGAGGGTTTGCAAAAACTGTGTCAAACTTTGCAGACTTGTTTGGATTTCATGGAGGGAGGGTTCAGGAAACTTTAGCCGAAAAAGCACAGCAAATTGACCCTAAGGCACCGGAAGTGGTCCAGCCCAAGACAACAAATCAGCTGAATTCTGGGATTTTGGCATTAAGGGGTGTCACCGGCACAATCATCTGGGATTTTAGGCATTAAGGGGGTGACCCCAATTGAAAAAATATATACCAAATTTTCAGGAAATCACAGGATTGGCGCCAATTTTCGGATCGGCAAGAATTTTCACAAAACTGATTTCTGCATGGGGGGATGTGAATGAAGAGTTGAAAGTAGCCTGTCGTTGGAGGATTGTCTTGACGAAACGAGCAAAAAAAATCTGAAGCCCCATCTCAAGGAAGGGGAATCAATTTTAACACTAGGTGGGGTCACCTGGAGGGACATTTTCGAAGAATCAGGAATCTGGAGCAAGGCAAAGTGGCAACAGGTGAACCTTTTTAATCAGGGCAAGGTAACCCTTGACCACTGGGTAAATTTAAAGACGTCCAGTGTCGGTGGGGGTTTCGAGAAAAAAAAAGGGGCAAGGTAAAAGTATGTACCGGAAACGGGAAAATGAAATGAAATGCCTTGGAAATGGAGTGCCGACCGACTGGGCCTCCTTCCTCCTTTTCCCCCACCTACGGTCACCACCCAGCCCCAGGTTTTTCAATTATAAAGAGCCTCCGAGGGCTCAGGGCGGAAGCCCGGATTTTCGCCCCTGTGAGTGGCTGGGTTGGCGTACCGGCGTAGGGTCCAAAACTTGAAACTGAATCTGGGGTTTCTCTCTTGAATCCAAAAAAACTCACAAATATGTGTGTACCAGGCACGATCCCAGCTCTGTGGGAAACCTGCAGAGTCTGGATCCGTCACAATCCCAGCTCTGTACCTGCAGAGTCTGTCCGTCATGAGACACAGCCTGGATCGTGGCAGATCCTATGGGATTTAGCGACACGTATCACACGTGCCTGCGTGATCTCTTTTCCTCACAGGTGGTATTCTATTCTTCACATTTTGATTGTTTTGAAGTAAGAGGATAACCTCTGAAAAGACTGAACTCGACTGTGAAGGAAAATCCTTCACAGCGCTTGCTTTGTGCTCTGCCTTAGCATAGGGGAATTGGGAAAAGGGCTTTTGTTACTCCAAGGATTTTTACTCACCTAAGTAGGTGCGCACCAGGAGAAAGCGAAACAGGCTTTTCCGGGACAAAAGGGGTCAAAGGGAAGTCCTTGGACGTACACTTGGTAGCAGATTTAGGCAACGATCCTACACAGACGTTCCACACAGAGAAACTCTGTGGTTGACTGGTGGTGAGGATCGTACTGAGCCGTGAAACACGGTGAAAGTACTGTTCCTGGCCCCTAGCCAACCTTTAAGCAAGGATACAGGTCTCAGAAGGCTCTGTTCGGTAATCGCCGATACAACCTTTCTGGTCCCTGTTTCTCTGCTTATTTGTGTGAATTTTTGGGTTTTTGCCTTTTTACCCATCTCAAAAGATGCAGAGCACAAGCCCCAACCCCAAATTTGATTATGACTTGTTGATGAGTTCATTGAGCAATTGTGATGAAGATTGCGGGGATTGGAACGGTTTGAATGAAACAAGTTCCAATTCCCGACCCCCCAAGCAAGAAGAAGGCAATTTGACTCATTTGTCATTGTCAAAAGGCGAAACGCCTTTATTGTTGCATGGGGGTAATGAACCCTCTTCATCATCATTGTCATTGATTGTGCGGGATGTAGGTGGCAAAATGCCTTCCTCCATCCCGATTCACCCATCATTGATGCGGCGAGGGGATGAACCCCTTGCACCTCACACTTGGTTACTCATGTTACCCATGAACAAAGTGAGGGGTATTTGCCCTTTGCTCTGTTCACACCCAAAAGATCCCCGGTGGAAGCACCGGTGGGCCTTTTGGAGTGCAACTCGGTGGAAACACCGTGTTTTTTCCAACCCCCCCTCAATTACCACCCCCCACACCATTTCACGCATTGCCGGGATTACCCGCGGAAGCTGCGGTTTTCCCTGCATTGCCATGGAACCCAGATATGCGTCTGGTGGTACCGGAAATCTCTGGTGCCGTTTCCATTGTGGAGGACTATGAGGAAGATTTGAGGGATAACCTCACCCCCGGTGATGTTTACCGAATTCTCGGTCAACTCCCAGCGGATCACCCGCTTAGCAAGCAAATTTTGCATGTCCACCAATGCGTTGCGGAATGCGCAACCATGCTCAACAAAGTTTTGCAGTTTGATGAGGACAATCAAAGGGTTGTCAACACCAAACTGGAATGTTGCTGGAATTATTTGCAGGAAATCGGCAAATATTGCCAACACAATTTTGAAAATGCGGGGAAAGACCTTCAGCATTTTCGAGAAAGTGTTGACAGTATTTTGCGCATCCAACTTCCACAAAATTTCCAACAAATCAGCGAAATGCTGCATGAAGCGGAAACGCGGAATGATTCCAAGTTTCTGCATGTGCAAGATGGTATGAGCCATCTTTTTGCCAAAGTGGAATCCTGTTCAACCATGCTACTGCAATTGCAGCAGCAGTTACAAGCGCAAAATGCCACCCCCAAAATGCCGGAAATCGGTAACTTTGTCGCGGTTGAGCATTTTGCCGCACTCACCACTTCTTTCCAAGAAGCCCAACAACGGATTTTGCATCTTGCTCGGAAATCGAGCATTTGAAGCAATTTCAGGCGAAAGTGCAAGAAAATTTTGTTCCCCGTACGCAAATCCAGCTTTTGGAGGAACGAATTTCACACTTGGAGCAAAAATCCTGCCATTGTGCCGCAAATCAGGATGGATTAACCACCTTGAACGCGAAAATCGCGGATTGCGCACAACGGTTGGATTTCGCAACAACAAATGCAAACGGACATTGGCGGTATTAATGCCACCGTTGTCGGTTTGCAGGAGCATGTTTCCGCACTTTCCAAGCGAATTCCCGACATTAGTGGTATTCAAGCCGCTATTGGGGAATTACAAACCCGTTGCACCTTGTTGTCCACCACAGTAGCGGAAATTCCGCTCACTACCCATTTCGCGTGCTCGGATATCCGAGTCACCGGAATTTCGCTCATTTTATGACAAAATGCTTGGTGACAACAAGGAAACCTTGCAAGCATTTTGCACAAGTTTGATTCAACTTGAGGAATCGTGAATCGGAATGCCCGATCCATGCAAGATGAGGTTTCACGGTTGGATGGACGAATTTCTGCGTTGTTGGAAAAGCCAACCGCGGAAAATTCGCGCACCACCGTGGAAACCCCCACCAAGTCACCCACCAATTGCAAATTGTCTCAAATGCAGTAAAAGCGCTTGCGGGTCAACTCCGGAATGTGGAGGAGTCCCAAGGAAACTTGTCCAAGATTACACTTGGTTTCTGAAAAGTTGCCACACTTGGAAGATTTTTCCCGTTACCGCAAACGCATTAGGCATTTGGAGACTGAGGTTGACCGTATTTGCGGCCAACTCCAGTTGGTGGAACATTTGGAAGAAACGGTGCATGACTTGTCCGCGAGTTTGGATAAAATGTCCACTCCGGTACCGGTTGTGCCACCACCACCGCGGTAAGCGCTGCGGTTGGTATTCCAAATGTCCCGGAATCGCGTTCTCAAATTACCATTTCTGGAGTAGGAATCCCTACATCCACCGCGAATTTGGTACAACCACCCGCGAAAACGCGAATTGTACCACCTTTGCATTTGCCCACACCACAAACCACTTTTCACGACATTTCCGATGAGGAAATTGACCCCCTCGAAAATTCGAGTCTCCACCAAGAAATTCAACATTCCAACCTTGTACGAGGAATGAGCCAACACCCCACACCTGGTATTGGTCATGTGTCGCATTCGCGATCATACCAACCACCAACGGGTTCTGGATTACCAGATCACCCATCGGGTTTTCGGCGGGAAACCCGCCCCACCGGGAGAATTTCACCACATTTTTCGCAATTCCCGCAGGAAAATCCTGCCAACCTTACACTTGGTGCGGGAAATCCTGCACGGGTACACATGGAGCGGAAAATCCGCGAAACGCGTTTGGTGTTAAGAATTACCCTGACCCAAACCCCTGGAATACCACCGAGGGTCAGCGGGTTACTCAGAGAGACTTCAAGGGCACCATCGCAATCGCGAACAAGGTGAAGCCCCAATGGGACGGGGATCCAACCACATGGAGACAATTTTTTCGGGACTGGGAGTACTATTGGGCACTAAAGGGACCCACCCAAGACCCGAATCCCGAGGTAGTCAAGATGGAATTCATCGATTGCCTACCGAGGGAGGAGCGAGAACGCGCACGCAATTTGGTGATACGTAATGGCGTATCATTCGATGACCTGGTTGAGCAATACGCTTCAACCAACTCAAGTTGGTCACCAGGATTACCCTGGAGAAGAAATGGCGACAATGCGCGCCATCGGATCGCAAATGGAAATCCATTGACCTTTGGTATGCCAAATGGTTAGCACTTGCTTCCGAAGTTGATGAACTTAGCGAGAAGCAAATGCGCGAACAATTCGATGCGGTTTTGTTGCATTTCACACCATCCCTCGTGAAGGATATCCATCGCGAGGAGTTGGCAGGGCATGAGATGACTCTTGCCCAACGTTGGAATTATGTGTCAAAGCAACTCAAGCTCACACAAGTTTTGGGACAAATACAGTCCGCTTTCCAAACGCATCCCACCGCGGGAATCCCTGCGGGTGCGGTTAATGCGTTGCAAAAATCACCCATGTCACCAAGATCACCCACCACGGGACCGAAAACGCGGAATCAGCGTTCTTCGGACCAAGGCACGGATAAACTGTGCTTTTTGTGCAACAAATCTGGTCACATGTCTCGGGAATGCCCGAATCCCGATGCGCGAAAGCGTATTGGAAGCCCAAGGGGCTCGACCTCCTCACGGGGATCGGGTTCCTCGGCGTTTTCACGTCAATCGGGAGTTTCACGTCTTCGGAGAACCGCTTTAGCGGTAGTAGGCCCAAGTCACCATCGCGTGATGGTCGGGAAACCCGTCCTTCTCGCGGTCGGTCACCTGGCCCCCTACCCGAAAACGGGATTTCAATCGCGATTCTTCACGATCTCGTTCGCGAAGTGGATCATCCTCTTCGCGCGAGTCACGGGGAAACCCCGGTACACCGGTCATGGTCGACGGGAAACCCGTTCACCACGACGGTTTGACGGTCGAACGGAATACCGTTCCCCCCGTTATGCGGAATCCCGCCACAAATCCCGTTGTTCACTTTGCGGTTCCAAAGACCACCACTCATCCAAATGTCCCAGATCTCGTTCCCCCGGCCCGGCTACGGAAATCGCGGTAAGCGCCGCGATGACCGTGGTTACTCCTCCAACCGGCAAAAGGTCGGTTTCAAGATTTCTTGTTTGGAGGAGGACACCCCGGCTTCGGGCAGGGAGGGGGATGAGACCTCGGACGGGGAATTTAATGAGGCCCGAATGGCGGTGCGCTCATTGAATTCCATCTATTCCACCAAAAAGTCCGTTGCCGGCTATGCGGCCGGTTCGGACTTGGAGTAGGGGAGCCCGAGGTCCGAGGGCACGGACCTCTGGGCTGATGAACAGATGGAGGTAAGACCTGATCAACCTTACCCCCCTGCCCATCCGCCTTCACGGTCAGTACCCGGAATTATTTCGGGTCCCCTACCCCCCACTCCACATTTCCGCTCGGAATGCTGAGCAAAGTAGGAAAGGGTTCATGGGAGAGCTGGCATGCAAACGTATTTCCGCCAGACCCTTCACTTTGCGTACCACCAATGGAATTACTCGTCCAAGCGGAAATCCGCATTCAAAATTTCTCCACCAAAGTTAAAATTCTCATTGACACTGGTTGTCGCATTGCACTGCTCTTTCGGTTGGGGTTGATACCGACCCCGCTCTTGGTAAGCGCCAAGAAACCGATCAAAATTACAACCGCGGATAACACCCCCATGTGCGGTGGTGATTTGGGATGTGTGCTCGAGATACTCTTGCCCATCATTCCGAAGCATCACTCACAACCCCCACAATTACAACATTTCACCAATATTTGGGGTTACGAGTCCGGAATTCACGGGTCTGACGTAATTTTGGGATACCCATTTTTACGCCAGTACCGATTGGTTGTGGATTGCCACTCCCACGGTTTGCGCACAGCACCCACCACTTCATTGACACCCAAACCACCATCACCGTTGGCATCCACTATGATGACCACCACTTTTCCAACACCGTTACCCACAATGGCAACACCGTTATCCACCACACCAACAACCGTTTTCCACACCCGGGGTACGGAGAAAGCCTCCCCCCTGCCCAATGACACACCAACATGCGTTCCACATGAGGCAGGGCAAGCGAGTAGCGGTACCCCCGCCGTTTCACTGGGTTACAAGACGAAAGCCCAAAGGCCTGAAGTATACGGTGTCGAGTAGTCGCCCAGCTACACCACCACTCCGTTTCCCACCAGTTGTGCCGAATCCAGGCACACCTGTACAAGACTCACCGGCTAATGCCATCGACACCCACTTACACGCACACCCGTCACACCATCACACTTCCTTCCAATGTGTGCACTGCAGGAGAATTTCCACCCAATCGGATTTCGATTGTGGATGTTTAGTTCAAAATCCGACACTAATCGCAATTCCGAAACGGAATCCACACCCATGATACACTTGGTTGTAGCCCGCAATGCGCGGAGATACACCGAGTACTCCAACAACGCGGATTAGCCTCGTTGTTCGGAAACGCGAAAAGCGTCATTCCTAATTACATCGCGATCACACTTGGTACGATTTGATGCGGAATGGGGAAACCCCAACCTGTCCAAACTCCCTTGGGATTAACCCTTGAGGTAGTGGAAGACAACCCGCATGTTTGTGGATCCATTCATTGTGTTTCTACCCAACCCGGAAATCGGGTGCATGAATACGCGAAACGCGTATGGAATGCTTTCAATTTTGGTCAATATCGCATTTTGGAACGATGGTTTTCCAAAATCGCGACATTGGCTGATTCTTTTGATTTGGCATTGGAAATCGATGCCTTTTCATCCAATGCACATGCCCGTTTGCCACGTCATTGGTCACAACACTCCAACGCATTTGATAAATTTTGGGGTGATACGGTGTTATGGATGCACCCTCCCCCAAAACTTATCGAATGTGCGGTTGAGAAAATTCTGCGGGATGAAGCCCGTGGAGTTATTCTCATACCCATCATTCCGGAAGCGGAATGGTTCACCCAACTATCGTATGTATGTTTTCATTGGTGGGATTTACCCACTAATGTACCGATTTTTGAGATTTTTGTGGTAAAATATTACCACCCTTGCAAGAAATCATTTTTCGCGTATGTTTCTTCGATGCATTCGGAATGTCCGAATTCGCGGTGCCGAGGAAGCTCGGTAGCCCCAGGGATACCCTGGCGGTTTCCGCAGTCATCGAGAGTGCAGGTCAGCATCCTAAGTCAGCCGAATTCTGTTCGCGGATTACCCGCGAATTTCACGGTGTGCTGGAAAATCCAGTATACGCGTGCGACATCGACCCCGCGATACGCGGTCCGTTCGGTGTTTGTAAGATCGAGCTTAAGGAAGGAGCAAACCAATGCACCGGAAATTTTTTCGTTGTTCGGGAGAACGCGAACAAGCTCTCAATGAAATGATTGAGAAGCTTATTCAGCGCAAGTGGATTGTACCCTCGAAAAGCGAGTGGACATCCCAGGCATTTGTTGTTCCTAAACCCCCAGACCCCTCAGGTCAGAAGAAATGGAGACTGGTGCTGGATTACCGGTACCTGAACTCCCAAACAAGGGATGATCCCTTCCCGCTCCCCTGATCGAGGATTTGATCACCAAACAATCGGAAAACCGGTTGTGGTCAATTTTCGATCTGGAGGACGGTTTTCACCAAATGCACTTGCACCCTGACTCCCAACCATACACGGCATTCGTGACATCCAAGGGTGTGTACCAATGGACGGTACTCCCCATGGGTGTTAAGAATGGCCCAGCCATGTTTCAGCGCATGATACAATGGGTTCTACGCGATTTACCGTTTGCCATTGTGTACATTGATGATGTGCTGGTGGGAACACCACCACCATCCGCAAAATCGAGCGAGGATATCCTCGTCACACACTTCCACCATGTTTGCGCGGTATTAACCGCTTTTCAAAAACATGTGCTTTTCGCGAAAGGCGCGAAAATGCATTTGTTTCGGATACTTATAAAATTTTGCGGTCACATCCTCAGCAATGGACAGCGGAAAGCCGCTCCGAGTAAACTCGAAGCCATTAAGAAATGGACCCCTGAGGTAATCAAAACGATTACTCACCTCAAAGGATTTTTGGGATTAGCCCAATACTACGCGATTATATGAAGGACTTCGCGAAAATCGCGGTGCCCCTCACCAAACAGCTCAAAAACCGGGCTGTTGACAACACCAAAGTCATTTGGGATGACCAAATGCGCGAGGCCCTTGAGAAAATCAAGGTTTTGCTTTTGGAGAATGTTGTCCTCGAAATCGCGGACCCGTACAAACCATACGTGTGGAAGTCGACAGCAGCGATTACGCTGTTGGCGGAGTTCTTAGCCAGCATAACGCGGCGAATGAGCTCCGACCTGTGGCTTTCTTCAGCAGAAAGTTACAGGGCGACGACGGAAAAGGTCAAGTCAAGTGGAGTATACGCGAGAAGGAAACCTACGCAATCGTGCTTATACTCCAGAAATTCCGAAGCTGGGTAGCCAGCAGCCTCGTCCAGATCCTCGTCAAGACCGACCATGAGAGTCTCCAACACTGGTACACCGAGGATTTGAACAAGGCCATGTCATCGGTCGGAAGGCGATGCAGATGGCATGAGTTCTTGAGTCAATTCAACCTTGTGGTTATTTATACCCCTGGTCACACACAAAAAGTAGCGGATCCGCTCAGTCGGGCCCCTTGGTATTACCCTGGGAACCCGGATGAGGGAGACGCGACTTTTCATGGAAGTCAGGAAGCTGACGAATACGCACGTCGAAACGACGCTGCGGATAATCTTTTGGATTCTTTTCCCGTTTCACAACTATTCCTGGTCGCACCAGTGCGCGGAAGGCGCCGACGTGGAAGCACGTCCGGACCCCGGCGTATTACGCGCACGGAGTCCCCTTCCCCACTGTTCTTTCGCGAATGGGATTATAGTCGTGATCCGGTGTATGACACCATTGTCACCAGACTTCGTAATGGCGAAGTGCTGGACAATTACACTCTTTCACCTTTACGGTTGGTTTTTCGCAATGAATCGGGTTACAAATATTGTATCCCCAGGACCTGGTTGATGATGTGATTTTGTGCTATCACAACCATGGTCACCCTGGGGCCCCCAAACTTCTTTCGTTGGTGGGCCGCAGGTATTGCACAACCCTGAGCGAGAAAGAGCTTTACTCACGCTGTTTGCGAATAGCGCAACGGTGTCAAATTTGTCAAGCGGTAAAACCCCGCAGAGGTACCCCCCCTGGTACGATGGACTTTTTCCCCGTACCCCCTGACATTTTTACATCCCTCTGCATGGATTTTCTGGAATTAGAACCGTGCAAAGGAACGGACGACAAAATTTACGATTACGTTTTTGTTGTCGTCTGCAGGCTGAGTGGGTACATTGTAGCCATTCCATGCCAGAAGTCAGGGTTGACTGCCCAAAGTTTGGCAACTATATTTTTGGAGAAATGCATTTGCTTAATGGGTTTACCGAATGAAATCGTGAGTGATCAAGACCATTTGATTTCTTCAAGGTTTTTCACCACTTTGTGCGGTTTACTCGGAATCGAGCAACATTTTTCCATTATATACCGACCCAAAGGCAATGGTAGAGCCGAGGCAGCCGTGAAATCCGTCGTGAATATGCTTCGCCTTTCACTGGCTGACTCGCGCAGCAACTGGATATCAGTTCTACCATGGTCTTTGTTTTATATCAATACCCTACCAGGGTTGGTTTTACCTCACTCCCCTATAAATTAGTTTTCGGACGGGACCCTCCGGCCATAGGGGATGTCCCTTCGGAGAGACCCGCCCGAACGAGTGTCAGTTGCGAGACCTGGTTTGCGGAAGTAGAAAATCTACGTTCTGCAGTCCAGAAGCGCGTGACTGATATTCATGCAGCAAAACGGAAATCGTTTTTGCAGAATTTCAAGTCACCTGTGTACAGTCCCGGTGACCGCGTGTGGGTACGGAATAGCCGTACTCGCATGCAGTCTTCCAAGCTGGACCCCCTCTGGCTCGGCCCCTGTGAAATCCTAGAAAGACTAGGTACCAGCGGGCGTTACAAGGTTGCATTACCGAATGGTGTTGAGGACGTTCATATGGACGACTTCAAACCATACCTGTCGCCACCGGATGGGAAACCCATCCCGTGTTTGCACTTCAAACCCCGTTCCAGATTACCTGAGACGGACGACTTTGTAGTCGATAAAATTATCGATCACAAAATCGACAAAGGTATGCACCTTTGGAAGGTCCGCTGGAAAGGGTATGGGCCCGAGGAGGACACTTGGGAGCCAGCAACCAGTTTTGTTGGGTATGTCCAGCAAGATTGGAAGCTGTGGAACAAGAAGCATAACATTGATGTTTCCATGACAAGTTTTTGAGAACATGGGAAACCCATGTTGTTTTCTTTTTTTTATCATTGATTCTTATCATTCTTTCTTTCGCAGAATTTGTTTAGCAAATACCCAAACCAGGGTTACCCTTTCACTTACAACAACACCACACAACTTACCGTACCGACCCCGGGCGGTATCATGCTGCCCGGTGGAAGGGATTCAGGCGGAGGACCGCCTTACCACCCACCACTCACCCTCAACCTGACCAGTATGCTACGATACGGTACGCAGCCACCTGCACGGACTGCGGCTCAGGGAAACCCTGAAGCCAGCAGCAGTAGCAGGATGACCCAGATGCCGCGGAAGCGCGGCCATCTCAGCCATCAGGCTCTCGTCGCCTTCCCACCGTATGCGGGTGTGATGATCCACCGCAC
>CAAHFI011579111.1:0-10867 GCA_900893395.1 Euglena gracilis
GCAGACACGTGAAAGGTTTACTTTTGACTCAGCCCCTCACAGATCTCTGAAAAAGAATGTGAAATGGAGGTGGACTGAAAAGGAGGAGAGTTGTTTGAATGCTTGAAAAGGAAATTATCTCTTGATGTTTTGGGTACCCCCAGGAGTTCAGGAGAGATTGTTTTGGTGACTGACAGTTCGGATTTGGGAGGTGGTTCATGCATTGTTTCAGTGGCAAACCCTCCAACAAACACAAATTCCTGAGAATTTTCGAACAAGTGGTGTGAAGGTGGATGGGACCCTGAAAAACAACTACCCCAGTGAAATGAGGTTGGTGCCCTTGGGCCACTACAACTGGAAATGGAGTGAGGCAAGAAAAAAATACACCACCTGGGAAAAGGAATTTTGAGTGGTGTGCTGACCATTGCTTCACAAACAAGGATTTTGCAAAATCTGCCAATTGTGTGGATGACAGACAATGAGGCAGCCACCTCTTTCTGAAGGGTGAACCCCCCCTCAAAAAAGACTGAGAAGGATGTATTGTTTTTGCACCAGTTCAACTGAATATCGTTCATGTGGCAGGTTGCAAAAATGAATTGTGATTTTTTGTCTCGTGCTGATTTTGAGAACAAATTTTGAAATTCGTTTTGAGGAAGAAGCAAGGAACGCTTTTCAGAAAATGGATGTGCAGCTTGACCTGTTTTTGCAGAAGATTTTCAGTTGTCCCACAGAGTGCAAGTGTCAGAAAGGATTATTTGAATTCAGAGCTGAAGGATTTTTGGGAAAAAGTGGAGGTTTCAAAACCCTGTTTCATTGACAATGAGTTTTGGTTCAGATCTGCCAAGGCCATGTATTGCGAAGGAAAGTTGGTTGTTTCCATCTCATTTGTTGAAGGTTTGTTTGGATGAATGTCACAAGGCAAGCAACCATGTTGGTGCTGAAAGGACTTTGTTGTTCTTTTTGACCATTTTCAGTCCAAGGTTTCCAAGAAAGACATGTTGGAAATTTGCAGGGCCATTGTGATGACATGTGAAATTTGCACCCTTTCAAAACAAAACCGCCCCAGTGACCGTGGAAAGGTGGGTTCTTTACCGATTCAACAGTGAGCAATGAAGTTTTGTGTTTGGATTTTGTGCAAATGGACCCCTACAATGGTTTTGACTATGTGCTGACTTTGGTCGACAATTTGTCCCATTTTTGCCAATTCATCCCCACACAGAAAAGGTAACCGGAGAAGGTGTTTTGAGGCTTTTTTGGACCGGTGGATTTCTGTTTTTGGAAAACCATCTGTTGTGAGGTCTGACAACGACGTGCGATTCAGACAGCCCAGTGGTTTTTACCAGACAGCCCTTTAAGCTCTCGACGTGAAATTATCGTTTTCTCTACCCGGAACCCCGATCAAACGGTTTTGGTTGAAAATGTCAATAAAATGTTTTGCAGAATATGCGAGCTTGAGTCTGTCTTCCAACACAAAAATTGGGTTCAGCTGATCCGTATTGCACATTTTTGATGAATTCGCAGATTTCCCCACAACAATGTTGTCACCCCATGAAATGTTTTTGGGCAGACCAGCTTGGAGGTTTGAATTACCCCCAGAACCGGTGACAAACCAGAAACCCATTCGGCTTTTGACCCAGATGAAATTCAAGAAAGAGCTTCCCAGAGATTAAAGAATTGAGGAAAAAAGATTTTGAGAGTGCCAACAAAGGGAGGGTACCAGCAAAAATTGAAGAAGATGACTATGTTTTGGTGCACAACAAAAGATGGCCAAACAAATCATGGCCCAAGCTTTCCCCCCCCTGGCAAGGACCTTTTCGGGTTCCAAATCGAGGTTCAATTCAGTGCAAATTGCAAGCAGTCCATCTTTGGGAGGGGTCATTGATGTTTCTTTGGGTTTGTGCAAAAAGGGGGAGGTTGCTTTGCAATGAAGAAAGCCTTTTGGAAGAAGACCCAGGCCTTTTGACCGGTGATGTGGTTGTGGGAGACCCAGTGGAGGTGACACCCCCATGCCAGACCAGGGAGGGGACATCCCCCTGCAGATGTCAGAGAAGAACAAGCACAGTGGGTTTTTACAATGTTTACAAGATTTTGAAGCACAAGTACAAGGGGGATGGAAATTTTTGGTTTGGTGGGAGAATTTTCCGGCAAGCAGCAGTACATGGGAGCCTGTGGCTTCCTTTGTGCAACCAGGAGGCAGAATGAATGAGGTTTCAAGAATTATTGTGTGGATCACAATTCACAATCGATCCTACGCCAGGCTCAGAATGTTTTGCGACGTTTCAGAATGTGAATGGGGGTTGGCATCTCAAAGACAGCTGGCCTCCCCCAAATGTTTTGATCGTGCTTTCAGTCACGCGGGAGGAAAGTCAAGCCCCCCAGGGGGCCTTTTGGATGGTTTTTCGGTCAGGAGACACCAACCCGCCTACGCCATGGTGGATTGTTGTCTAACCTTGAAGGCTTTCAGTCACAAACCTGCCATTGATGCGAGGAGTTTCGCCCAGGTTTGTGTTACCTTTGAATGGCAAGCCAACCACGAAGTGAAGGGACCACGGTGAACGTCGGAAGTAACCTCTTTTACCTTCCTTTGTGTTGACATTTGTCGGTCTGAACCTTTTTTGTGGACAATTCGTGTTGAACACCATGTATCAGTGCTTGAACACAGTAAAGCTGTTTTGTTTGTGGTGTGATGCCGTTTTCGTCCTGTGCCTGTGGCGCCGCGTCCTCCGGCATGGGGGGCGTGTGCGGACTATTTACTAACCGCCCGAACCGAACTTTGTATTCCTAATTCGAACCTTTCCTCCTGTGCAGACTGCTGGCTCTGGTTATGTCTCAACATTGATTGTGTTACGTCTTTGGGACAATTGGGATATCAAGAAAAATTGGGAATCCGAGGATTTCAATAAAAACAAAAGAATATTCTGAGACGTCCAGTACCTCACCATCTCGCAGTGCGGAGCCCGAATGGTCTCGGACTCCGACGACAGAGGAAGGGGAGGAAGGGACCAAGAGGGCAAAGCACAAGAAGATGTGAGCCCAACCCTCCCACCCAAAAAATGAGCAGAAAAAGAAAGACATCCCAACCAGAAAGGGGACCCCCAACCAAGCAGCCCCAACCACCCACCCAGGAACACACCAGAAAGAGACAACCATCCCCATCGAGGGGGGGGGCCCCACCAAGCGACCATGGGAGAGGGGGGGGGGGGCGGGGCCACGACGGTTCAGCTTCGCCAAGGTGTCGGAGGAGGCCTCATCATCGCAACTCCGGCAACAAAGGCGCAGTAAGAGCACCCCCCGCGCACGCACAAACACAGAAGAACAGCCGGCAAGGAAAGCAGGACCTCACCATCTTCTTGTGCTTCGCCCTCTTGTCCCTTCCTCCCCCTTCCTCTGTCGTGGGAGTCCGAGACCATTCGGGCTCCGAACTGTGCACCCCCCTTTGGGCCATACTATTTTGAATTTTTGACACGACACCGAGTCTCAAATAATGAGGTTTGGAAGGCCCCAAAAAATTTACCACTGACCCAATTGCTGGACTTCTTCCACTTGCAAACCAGCATTTTTCCACCATAAAACCCCAGACCCTCTGGTGCTGTGGGGTTTCCAGTGAGTGGTGTCTACCCCCTCTTGCAGAATTTCTTTGGTAAGGGAATTCACTCTTCTGAAGTCGAAGGTCTTTTGCCATCCAAAGACCATAACAAATTATTTTTGTGCCCAACCATGTGGCTGTCCTTTCCACATACTCTTTCATTAAATGCCACGGGCTTATGAGGGGTGTGTGTGGCAAATTCAAAATCTCCTCCCATCTTGGAATTGCCACCCTTTCCTTTGCAATAAAATGAAAATTTTTTCACCACGAAACTGATTTTTCGCCGTGTCCTGGCTAGATTAACCCCCCTGTGGAGGGCCAAAAGCCTCCAACAGATGATGAGTCTGTTTCTCAGCTCTTTCACAGAGAATTCTGAGAGGGGTTTCGATTGTCTGATCATGTTGTCTAGCAAATCAGTGGGGTCCCAAAAATGGGCATACTTGCAGACATTGTAATTCCACTTTCTTTTCAATGGAGACAAAAGAGGGGAAAACCTCAATGACCCAAACCCTGGGAGTAACAATGCTGCTGCATATGCAATTCTTGCAGTGTTGAGGCTGTGAGCAGCCAGATTAAGGATGGCCTCAGCCATCCTGTGGACTGTGCAATCCTGCAGGGGCACCCCTTTGTGCAACAATTGGCCCATCAAAGCCCTGAAGGCTGAGCCATATCTTTTGACATTTCCCAGATTTTTTATGTAAGTGTCGATACTGGACATCGAAACTTCCTGGGATTGTAATATTTGCCTGACACAATCAAGCAGGCCAAATCCACCTTGGGGGGGGGGGGGCATCTCCTCCCCCCAGCAGTTGGTGAACAGACCCATTGGGGAGAGGGGTACCAACAAAAACTTTGCTGCCTGGCTGCCTGATTGACTTAATTGGCGCCACCATTGATGTCGAAGCCCAGTGGGGTACGTCAACAGACATTTCAGGTCTGGGTTTAGCATCAATATCTGAACCCACTGGGAATGATGCTCCAGGGGGGGTTTGCATAAACTGGGGGGAGGCCCCTCAAATCTGCCCTTAAGGCATCCACCAGCAAAGCCCTTTGGTGGGGGTATCGGCAAACAAACTTGCGGAATTTTTTGTTGCTGGGTGTGCAAAACATGTCCACCTCTGGGGATATTTTCATTCTGAAAAAATTGAAGAATTTGGTGAAAGATGTTCGGTTTATTGTATAATCCCCTGGGTCCTTTTGCTCTCTAGTCAAGGAGTCTGCCAATTGCTCCTTTGTGGGAACCCAAACCACCTGAAAATTGATTGCTTTTCTTGGCAATGATACAGCAGAGGTTTTAAGATGGAATTTAGGTACGGCTGTTTGCCTCCCCACTTTGTTAAATTACTTACAGCCACCTGGCTGTCCACATGAAGCACAATTGTTTGCTTTGGTTTGGCTAGTGCTTTTACAGTATCCACTGCAGCGTGTAATTCTTTTTGATTGATATGAAGGACATGCTGGTCCCTCCAAAATCCTGCACCTTTTGGCCTGAAGCCTTGTCCAGCCCCCCCCATTGCCAGGTGCTGCTGTCTGAAAAGAGATTCTGAGAGGCCTGGGATTGAAATGCCAATTTGATCCTTGACCCCCTGGGGAATGGTCAGGGTGTGGTCCCAACCCCACTTTGTGTGCAGGTCCGCCCATTTGCAAAGTTGATCTGTCAGAATTCTGAGAAAAGGCATTGAGACTAAATAGCTTCTGACTTGACCCACAATCGAATTGAGTTTTCTGCAGCTCATTTTTTGTGCTGTGAGCACCTTGCCTAGCTCCTTTCTGAGGGATTTTAGCTTTTCTTGAGGAATTTCTAATTGGCCTTTTTTCAGATTGATCCACTGGCCCAAATGCTTTATTTCCTGTGTTGGTTCCAGACAGGATTTGGGGAGGTTTAATCTGAAACCTGCCAGTAAAAGGTCTCTTTTTATTTCTGACAAATGTTGGGCTACTGTTTTTTGCTGGGGGCTAACAGCAAAATGTCGTCCAGGTGATGAAAACCACCTTTCCCTCCTTTCTCCATTTTCTTTCCCAGACTCTCATGAGACATAAACTTTGTGGCAGGCTGCTGATGCCAAACCTGCAGCCTGAAACTGCCACGTCCCCCCCCACTTGCATGCAAACATGTGTTTTCCAGGCTGCTGTGCAGCTTTTGGTGATAAAAGTGTCTTTCAGATCGATTTTCCCACAGAACCAACCATTTTTTAAATATTGGGAAAATGTTTCCAATGTGTTCCAGTCTGAACTTCTGGGGGGTGAAGTGGTGGTTCAACTGTCGACAATCTTAGATTAATCTTTCTTTTGTCTTTTCCCCCTCTTTTTTGGAAATGATGAAATAAGGGACAAAATGTGTTGCCTCCTCTGGGGGATTTGCCTGGTTGCCCGTGTACATTCGCATTCTCTCAGAATTTTTGGGCAGCATTATTTCTTGGTGTGTCTTGAAGGGAACTTTTAATGACATCTGAGGGAGGGGAAGATCTGCCATAACCCGTTCCCTTATCAGGTTTAATACCTCTCTGCTGGCTCCTGCCTTGACCCAATGGGGAATACTGGCCTGTAGGGCCTTGTAGGGGGCACCCCTGGGTGTAATGTGTCTGGGGATTCCACAGGCCCCATCACTGGGGTCCTTCCCCCTGGCTGCCCCATCACTGGGGCTGCAGTTGGCCCTGCCATAGGGCTTCCCAAAAACAGGATTTCCCCTGTTTTTGAATAATGGGGAAGGTCTGTGTCTGTTGTGGGGTGGTGAATGTAATTCTGGGCTGATTATCTTCTGGGGGGGGCTGCCTGAGCCAATCTTGGGCCTCCGCCCCAAGGGCTGATGTGTTGTGGATGGTCTTGATGGTATTGGCCACCATTTGCCTTCAGGGCCCTTTGGCCTCCAGTGGCACTCAGGCCTGCTTGGCCTCCATTGGCCTTTTCTCAGGACTTCTGTGTCCTTCTGGATTCCACATATAGGCCACCTTGGCCTGTTTTGGCCTTGTCTTGCTGCTCCTGGGGGTTTGTGTTTGAAAATGTTGGGGGGAATGTTGGACATACCTTTCCCCAATGGGATTTTTCAAGACTGGGTCTGGCTGCCATAGCCTTGCCCTGGGCCCACTGCCCTCTTGAATAATGGCTGCCATAGCCTTGATGCTGGACCCCAGGTCCTTCTGGATGATGGCGGCCATAGCCATGATGACTTGGACTTCCTTTGGATTTCTGATATTTGTTGAAAGGCTGCCATAGCCCTTGTTTTGCCCACTGGAAGGGGGGGACGTAGAAGAAGGGGGGGTCTGTTGGACCTGTGATGGTATTCCCCTTCTGTCTTCTTGTCTTCCTGACCACAGTTGTCCAGGGTCCATGACCGGCATTGAGCGGTTGGATTCGAACTTTTTCTGGGATATTGGAAAGAGGGGGGGCTGCGACGGCCACGGATTGGTGTTCTGCTGCTGCTCCGTCATCGTCTCCAGCGCCTGCTGCTCCTCTCTCTTCTCCGTCTCAGATTCTTTCTTTGAAATTCCTTGCAGTGTCGCCTGTTCCATGTTGGTTGTTCTGGCGCCTGCTGGAACTCCATCTCTCTTCAGCTTCTGCAGCCTTCGCCGGGGTTCTTTCTTGCTCCGCATGGGCGGCTGGACACCAGGTATATTGCACCTTTCATGGAAATCAAAACTTTTTTTCCTCCGGCTTCTATATGGTCTTGAATTGCTCTTCCTCTGCTGTATGATTGGTCGACGTGGTGAACGTTGAACTCGTGAGTTGAAAGTCTGTCTCTTTGAGTAAGAAGGGCAGAATTATGAATTCAGACAACTCTGGCAACGAAAACAGTAAGAAGCACCCCCCGCGCACGCACAAAACACAGAACAGAACAGCCGGCAAGGAAAGCAGGACCTCACCATCTCGCAGTACGGAGCCCGAATGGTCTTGCTTGTGTAATGGTGGTGGGGTCTGTGTTGTTTGCAGTTGGGAGGCACATATTAAGGTGGGGGGCTTGGGCTTATTGCATTCTGGGTGGGCCCTGTCGAGCCAATTTTCGCCCCACCACCAAGGACTGATTTGGTGTGGTTCGTCTTGAATGTACTGGCCATCCACTGGCCTTCAGGTCCCAGGACGTCTCTTCTGTGCTCTCTGTACTTTTTGTTCAATAGATAAGCCTCCTTGGTAGAATTTCCTGAGGTATTTGATGCCACCTGTCTTGTCATTGCTTGTTTCCCCTGGGCGGTTTATTTTTGAGGGTGGTTGGGAGGATATAGGTTTCCCCTCTTGTGGCCTCCCAGGCTGGGAAGCTGGCTTCCATGTCCATGAAACTGGACACCATGCCCCTTTTTGATTGATGGCTGCCATAGTGAGGTTGGGCCCCCCTGCCCTGGTAAATGATGGCTGCCATAGCTTGAAGCTGGTCCCAACACCTTGTAGAATGATGGCTGCTATAGCCAAGTTGAAGAATGTGTCCACATTCCTTACTTGAACCCTTTGGATTTGTGACATTTCTCTGCAATGCGGGTGAGGATTTGAAGTGGGGGAGGGTGGACGTCTCAGAATATTCTTTTGTTTTTCTTGAAATCCTCGGATTCCAATTTTCTTGATATCCAAATTGTCCAAAGACGTAAACACAAATCAATTTGAAGACATAACCAGAGCCAGCAGTCTGCGAGGGGAAAAGTTCAAATTAGGAACACAGAATTCGGTTCGGCAGTTGGTAAGGTGATCGGGTCAGCAAATGGTCCGCACACGCCCCCCAGGCCCATGCCAGAGGACGCGGCACCAAAATTGCAGGACGAAACGGCATCACACCACAAACAAAATGGCTTTACCGTGTTTCAAGCACTGATACATGGTGTTCAACACGAATTGTCCACAAAAAACGTTCAGAACGACAAATTTCAACACAAGGGAAGGTAAAAGAGGTTACTTCCGACGTTCACCGTGGTCCCTTCACTTCGTGGTTGGCTTGCCATTCAAAAGTAACACAAACCTGGCGAAACTCCTCGCATCAATGGCAGGTTGTGACTGAAAGCCTTCAAAGGTTAGACAACAATCCACCCATGGCGAGCGGGTTGGTGTCTCTGTGACCCAAAAGACCATCCAAAAGGCCCCCTGGGGGGCTTGACTTTCCTCCCACGTGCTGAAAGCACGATCAAAACATTTGGGGGGAGGCCAGGATGTCTCTTGAGATGCCAACCCCCATTCACATTCTGAAACGTCGCAAAACGTTCTGAAGCGCCTGGAGTAGGATCGACTGTAATGATTGTAAATTGTATCCACACAATAATTCTTGAAAACCTCATTCATTCTGCCTCCTGGTTGCACAAACGAAGCCACAGGCTCCCATGTACTGCTGCATGCCGGAAATTCTCCCACACCAAAATTTCCATCCCCCTTGGTACTTGTGCTTCAAAATCTTGTAAACATTGAAAAAACCCAATTGCGCTTGTTCTTCTTCTGACATCTTGAGGGGGGTCCGCTCCCTGGTCTGTCATGGGGGTGTCATCCTCCACCGGGTCTCCCACAACCACATGACCGGTCAAAAGTCCTGGGTCTTCTTAAAAGAAGTTCTTCATTCAAAGCAACCTCCCACTTTTTGCACAAACCCAAAGAAACATCAATGACCCCTCCCAAAGATGGACTGCTTGCAATTTGCACTGAATTGAACCTTGATTTGAGAACCCGAAAAAGGTCCTTGCCAGGGGGAGAAAAGCTTGGGCCATGATTTGTTTGGCCATATTTGTTGTGCACCAAAACATAGTCATCTTCTTGAATTTTTGCTGGTACCCTCCCTTTGTTGGCACTCTCAAATCTTTTTTTCTCAGTTCTTTCAATCTCTGGGTAGCTCTTTCTTGGATTTCAATTGGTCAAAAGCCGGGCATGGGTTTGTCACCGGTTCTGGGGGTAATTCAAACCTCCAAGCTGCCCTGCCCAAAAACATTTCATGGGGTTGACAACATTTGTTGGGGGAAATCTGTGAATTCATCAAAAAGTGTGCAATACGGAGTCAGCTGAACCCAATTTTTGTCCTTGGAAAGACAGACTCAAAGCTCTCATATTCTGCAAAAACATTTTATTGACATTTTCAACCAAACCGTTTGATCCGGGGTTCGGGGAGCGAAAAACGATAATTTCACGTCTAGCGCTTTAAAAGGCTGTCTGGTAAAAACTCACTGGGCTGTCTGAATCGCACGTCGTTGTCAGGACCTCACAACAGACGGTTTTCCCAAAAAACAGAAATCCACCGGTCCAAAATAAGCATCAAAACACCTTCTCCGGCTACCGTTTCTGTGTGGGGATGAATTGGCCAAAAATGGGACAAATTGTCGACCAAAGTCAGCACATAGTTAAAACCATTGTAGGGGTCCATTTGCACAAAATCCAAACAAAAACTTCATTGCTTCACTGTCGGAATCGGTAAAGAACCCACCTTTTCCTCGGTCACTGGGCGGTTTTGTTTTGAAAGGGTGCAAATTTCACAGGTCATCACAATGGCCTAGCAAATTTCCAACATGTCTTTCTTGGAAACCTTGGACTGAAATGACTTATATAAAACAACAGTGTCCTTTCAGCACCAACATGGTTGCTTGCCTGTGACATTCTTCCAAACACACCTTCAACAAATGAGACGGAACAACCAATTTTCCTTCACAAGTACATTGCCTTGGCAGATCTGAACCAACACTCATTGTCAATAAATATGGTTTTGAAAAACTCCACTTTTTCCCAAAAATCCATCAGCTCTGAATTCAAAATAATCCTTTCTGACACTTTCACTCTGTAGGACAAACTGAACATCTTCTGCAAAACAGGTCAGGCTGCAAATCCAATTTCTGAAAAGCGTTCCTTGCTTCTTCCTCAAAACGAATTTCAAATTTGTTCTCAAAATCAGCACGAGACAAAAAACCACACAATGCATTTTTTGCAACCTGCCACATGAACGATTTTCAGTTTGAACTGTGCAAAAAAACATACATACTTCTCAGCTTTTTGTTGAGGGGGGGGTTAACCCTTCAGGAAAGACGTGGCTGCCTCATTGTTGTCATCCACACAATTGGCAGATTTGCAAAACCTTGTTTGTGAAGCAATAGTCAGCATACCACCAAAATTTCCTTTTCCCAGGTGGTGTATTTTTTTCTTGCCTCGCTCCATTCCAGTTGTAGTGTCCCAAGGGCACCAACTCATTTCACTGGGGTAGTTGTTTTTCAGGTCCCATCCACTTCACAGCACTTGTTCGAAAATTCTCAGGAATTTGTGTTTGTTGGATGGGTTTGCCACTGAAACAAAGCAGAACACCTCCAAATCCAAACTGTCAGTCACCAACAACAATCTCTCCTGAACTCTGGGGGTACC
>CAAHFI011582459.1:0-15085 GCA_900893395.1 Euglena gracilis
AACACAAAAAATATTTTGACCCCCCGGATTAACTACTGGCCCCCCCCCCCCGGGGGGGGCCCCAGTAGTTTCGGGCGGCCGTACGAGCCTCAGTGTGCGTCTGCTTCCCAATTCCCAATTCCCCAAAACGCTTCGCTTCCGCCTTGTCGCAGCTACTTAAGAAACTGAAAATCTGAGTAACAAAAAAACTCCTTTCCCCAATTCCCCGAGAAGCAAGGCACACAGAGAAGATATGATAACGGACTTTAAAAAGTCCGAGGGAGAAGGAAAAATATATAATATAAAATAATACTACCTGTGGAGAGAAAAGAGGGATTGAGAAGATCCTAATAGGATCTGCTCTCATGCCTACTTCCTCATCGGAAAGGCAGACAGCATATTGCTGGAACACATCCCCCTCCCAGGGCCATGCCCGATTTCCCATCTGGGCCAGGCACTCTGGTCAGAGATGCCGGACTCAAACTTTTTGTGTGGGAGGTGTAACCTGACGCATTCCCAGGGTCACCTTTCCATCGCACAGGGTTCCACTCATGTGGGGGGGGGGATGGAAAGAGGAGAACCCAAAAATCCGAAGACGTTAAAAATGGTTTCACCTATTCCGAGGGTTTATGGGTATAGTATTTTATAGCCCACTGGGGAAAATGGGGTGGCAGGTTTCCTTGGGATGCGAACCCGTCCATCCAGTTTGGGTGTGCCCAAGGCACTTGGGGTTGGGCCCATGGGCATTCCAGGAAAACCCATGGGGAGGGTGTGGAAGGAGAGGGCCTCTGACCGGTCAAACTGGGCATGGCATGCGCATGGCCAGTCAAACCTTACCTACAAACGGCCTTACACCAGTTTGTACTCCTTCTTCCTCTTCCCCCAACGTCTCCCAGTGTTAGGGAACGGTGGTTGTTACCGCAACATCTGCAATCTGCACAAACTCGGCACCTATACAGTTGATGCACAGGGCAGAGATATCCCTGTCGTGAGCATTCCTACTGTAGGAGTAGTTCAAGCTGTGATTCCAGCCGTTCAGGCACTCGCACGAGTGCCACACAGTTCGGCACATATGCCCTGTGGTGGAACGACGCTGATTGCACCTGCTGCTTGCACACATGCACAAGCGGTTGGTTGTGACACACATGGTGGCACACAGTGCACGCCCAGGTAAATGACGTAGCCGCGCAGGAAGTCCAACACACAGTCATCGCCGAAGAACTGTGCCAGTACTCCGGGTGAGCGCCTTTTCCAAAATGTCCAGGTGTCTTCCGGGACATAGTGGAAGGGCTCTCCTTTGACGAACAGAGGCTGAATCCATCGATTCAGTGACCCTTTCTGGTGCCTAATAGCAGCCAGCTTCTTTGTCCTTTCTTCCACGGTGCCTAGGCTCGTCAGGATATCCTGAGTCCAGAGATGGGGATCTGCAGTCACGGGAAGAGAAGCAGGTTCATCGTGCTCCTCGTCCGTCGCCATTGCAGCAGAATTTTGGGCCTGCCGGCCACGAGCGTTACCTTTCGGTTTGCTCTGGCCGTAGCCGGACGCTGAATGCAACGGCCGAGTAGTCGTGCATTGTCGGAGGGACTTTTGACTGTCCGCCGGTCTGGCCTCCAGCGCTACCTTTCGGTGGTGGTTCCCCTCACCGCCCTTGGCAGGGGGCTTACAGGGTGCAGCACCCGGTTTGTCTCCCTTCGGCTTCGCACTCCAAGAATCAGGAGACGACGCCTGCAGCTTACTACTGGTATCAGGAGCAGATGAAGCCATAGCAGACGGTTGCCGTCTGGGCGAAGTGGGCATAATGACCGCTGGATTGCGCATGACGCTGCGAGGAGTCGGCACATGTTCCTGGGGCTGCTCAGCCGGCCGTCGCTGTGCAGGTTCTCCCTGCCTGGCGGGGCGTGGGTCTGTGGCCTGCACCGGAATCGGTACTTCCACAGGCGCTGGCACTCCATAAACTCAGCAATCGTCCTCGGTGTTGCAGGGATCCAGCGCGGTGTCGGTGGACGTGGAGGTATCTCCTCCATTTCCATCTCGACGTCTGGTCCAGGAGGATGATCATCAACTGCTGGCGCAGGTGCTACAGGAGGTTGATCCTCCGTCGTAGCCTGGCCGCAGATGTCTCTGTCGTCCGGGGTTCATACCTGATGGTGGTTGCACTGCTGCCGGACGTAGGGGTGTAGGGACGCTGACATTTGGTGCCTCCACGGCCTCACTGGCGGTGCTTGATGCTACGCCTCCAATTCGTGGCGTCAGTGCAGCGGCCGCGGAATAAACGCCGGAGACCACAGCTCCGAGCACATGGCCTCGGAATGAGGTGCGTTGTGTGGGACTGGGAGGTTCCTCGAGGGTATCCTCGACGACCATACCAGCCACATCGGCTTGGGGCTCAGCCGTTGGGACAGGCGTTTCAGCCACAGATATTTTATCTGCGGGTGCTTCCTCTGGCCGAGACTATGTCGGAGCAGGTTGAGCAGCGTGGAGGATATCCTCCACGATCTTGCCTTCCTCCAGAAGGCGTTCCTCGTCTGCACGTTCCGGTGGACACACGGAGGCAGCCGCCGACGTGGCCGCGGAGACTGACCGTCCCACTGTCGCTCACGGGGCAGAGACCAAGGATTCAACCGTTTCTGTCGGAGACGGCGGCGCTGCCTCCAAAATGGGCGTTCCTCCCGCCGCGTTCCTCCCGCCGCGGAATCGCGGTGGTGGAGGCAACTGACGGTTCACGTCTCCTCCGCGCCACAGGTTCATCCTCCGGGGCGATGTAGGCGCGCAGATTCTCGAGCGATCAAAGAACTTCGGGGTGCCATCGGCTTCCCTGAGCGTCCGCCAGCCGGTAAAAGGCCAGCGTATAGCTGCTGGTTTTTGGGGAAGGGTGGCTGCCATGATGGTCCCACCCATGCGTTGGCTGGAACGTTCGGGCCAAGGGGATCTCGGAGGCGCGTTGCCTCCCGGGCCTCGAAGAACCCTTCCTCGAACCCCTGGAAGCTTGCCAGAATAGGCATGCGCTGGTCGAGGATTGCTTTCGGGATCGTCATCAACGGGATGAAAACCTGCCTGCTGCCAAACTGTAGCCGCAGATGTTCTTCCAGGCTAATATCAGCCCGGTGCCAGTTTGGGCGCAGATCAGCAAGCCGACGACGATAGGGTCGCTGTAGTCTGACGGTAACCTTTCCACTCCAGGCCTATCGTCCTGGGGGTCACGGAGATGTATATACACGTCAATGATATGTATGGTCCAAGCACACCACCAGAACTGCTGCAGTATAAGAATACACCGCTTGTGAAAGCGGAACTTTTGCCCTGGTAACACGGGGCGTCGCGGCACACATGCATATGAAGGGGACGTCCCATCTCCAGGTCCGGGCTTTCCCGAGACAGTGGAGAACTCCCGCGGCCGCCGGATCCCAAAAAATCGACAGGAAATTACTGCCCACAAAACTTACACAAGAGGTCATACCTCTGTGGACAAGCCAGGGATACGCGCTGAACGCGGAAGGTCGATCCGTTGTGGCTCACCAGCCACACCTGGAGGTTGTGGCACCACAACCCCTCAACCAGGCTTTCAATGTCGGGGTGCACTGGGTAGTATTCCCACTGTACTTCGAGGCGTCCGAATGAATAGATACAGTCCAAATAGGCCTTCAGCCTCCGAGCCAACACACGCTGGTCTCGGAATCCGAAATGGTGCAAGTAACTGCGAACATCCGAATCGGTGAAGGGACCACAGTTCTGGGGCATCCCAGACAAAACCAGAGCTCCCAGAAACCTGACTGGACATGCAGCAAGGCTCTGCCACCTTCACCTTCGAAGGCGTACAGATCAATTCCGTAATGGAATTGTCGGTCTCTGTCCTCGGTGTGTTTAATACCACCTCGATGACTGCATCTGGAGTGGTGATTCGGCGGTTACTTGCAATATGATATTTGTGTTGCATCCGCCAGCCCCAATCCTCCAGCTCCTCCTTGAACTTGAGCGTTTGCTCGGGGTCCGACAGGACCTAGGCTGTTTCCTCCTCTTGCTCGTCCCTCACTTTCCCCTTACACTTACCACTTACCTTTCCCGTCTGGCGAATACCAGAGGGTCGGGTGCTCGGTGCAGCAGGAGTCGGTTCGGTCCTTCCCAAATCATCTCTGGGGAGGGACCTTGCTGCTCAGCTGTGTCGTGGTGATGGCGTAGCTGGGCGCTGGCTGGGAGCCAGGCGTGTGGTTTGGCCTCAGCGCAGGACGTCACGGCTACTTCCATGCCGGAGGGATTGGCGGTGCCATTATGAAAACAGGACGGCTCATCGCCACCTGTGCCTCTGCCGACGGTGGACCAGTCGGGGTATCCTGGCGGTTGTCCGCGCCGGTGTCCCTTGCGGGGCGCTTGAGCTGTGGGGAGAGGATCTCCATCGCCCGATCGCGGTTCGGGGTGGCAGGTAGTACTGCTGCTCTTGGCGGGGGCCCACGGGTAATCCAGGGGTCGCCATCAGCAGCTGCGGTTGCTACGGGTGGTGTGAGGTGTATCCAGGGCCCTGAAATGCTGCCAGATAGGCATAATGCCTCGTCCTGTGCCCCTCGTAACTACAGGCTCTTGCAGCAGGTGCCGAGCAAATTCATACTGCTCGGTTCCTGGAAGCGCCATGAGGTAGTAGGGACCTTCCTGTCGACGTGGTACATCCCTGGTCTGGGCAGGCGGTGCACTGGGAGATCCGGTTGCCACACGCTGGGGAGGTTCATCCTCCACCACAATGGGCTCTACCTGCCACCGTGGCTCATCGCCATGGGCAGTGGCGACCGGTGGTGCCTGTGGCATCCAGTGCGCAAACATGCGTTGGACGTTTTCCTCGGGAGGTACGTTGGACTGTCCGGCTGCGAGTACGTGCTCGCCTTGCGGGTAATCCGCAAGCGTCGCATACTGTGAGACCTTTTGCTCCGCTGGCGCCTCGCGCGGCAGCATTCGCGGCGGCGTGGGCTGGCGAACAAATATTCTCCTCTTCCCGGGCAGGACGGGCACAGCTTCACCTATCGGTGGGGGAGTGTGCTCACGCATGTGAACGGTGTGGTATCCCACAGGCGTCTGCGTTTGCAACATGGGCGGTACATACATGCCCAGGTCCGTCATGGTTTAGCCACGCTCGAATACGGAATCGGATGCCGACGAGTAATCCCGTCTCCCCGTCATCAGGGCTTGTCTACAGGGACACCACTGAGCCACAAGTGTGTTGGCTACCACCAACAACTGAGCACAGTATGCATCCCAAAGGGCTTGCATGAAAGGCTCCGTTGAGGGGTGTGAGCACATACGCATCTCACGCTCTAACGTCTCCATAGTGCGAAAGATCATCTCTCCGACATACGTAGGCAGGTGCGATCTGTATTGCCCTGGTTGTTGGGGTGCTGGCTGCTGGACGGCAGGTATATCTGGTACCTCGCGTGCGGAACTGTTGCTACTAACCGCGGCGAATACCGGGGCTGCAACTCTGTCAGTATGTTGGGAACATGGAATGGGGGCTTCAGCGTACTGCGGGTACTGCTTGTATGACGCGCCAGATGGCTGCGGCCATGGTGGACCTTGTCCTGGTCCGCGCCCACGTAGCATTATGCCACACGAGAGACGACTGCAACAAAGTAAAGCTTTAGAACAGTCTGGTGAGTGCTGTTGCACTGACATAACTTTCTATCTGAATCAAAAAGTCTGCAAGAAAGAGGGAGAACGAGATGCAGGGTGGGTATAAACGTGAAATATTCACAAAAAGCACACGGATTCTACAAAACGAATTCGTTTCAGAAAGTGTTCATGTTATTGTCTGTGTTATTGCGCCTATTACACAGCTTCCAATCCAGGACTTTTTCCCTGTACCACCAGAGTTTTACGTCCCTCTGCATGGATTTTCAGGAATCTGAACGTTGCAAAGGATCAGATGACAAAATTTACAATTACGTTTTTGTTGTCCTCTGTCGGCTGAGTGGGTATATAGTTGCCATTCGAATCACTCCGCTCTGCAATCCAATCACGTATCACAGAAATTAACTCCAACAAACGGAAACCGTTTTACAAAACGTAAACTCACCTGTGTATAGTCCAGGTGACGGCGTGTGGTAACGGAATAGGCGCACCCGCATGCAACCTTCCAAGCCAGATCACCTTTGGCACGCCCCATGCGAAGTTTTAGAGGGGTTAGGTAGTAGCCGGCGATATAAAGTTGCATTTCCCAACCGGATTGAGGACGACCATATGGACGACTTCAAACCGTACCTAAGCCAACCATACGGAAAACCTATTACCTTCCTATAGTTCAAACCACGTTCCAGATTACATTAAACGGACTACTTTGTGGTCGATAAGATAGTAGACCACAAGGTCGACAGGGGTGTTCACTATTGAAAAACTTCACTGGAAAGGGTCTGGTCCAGAGCAGGTCACTTGGGAGCCAGCATCCAGTTTTGTTGGATATATCCAACGATTCTGGTTATAAATACTGTATACCCGAAGACCTGGTTGATGATGTGATTTTGAGCTATCGCAACCACGGTCACCCAGGGCTCCCAAACCTATTTTACTGCTGGGTCGCAGATACTGCATAATCCTGAGTGAAAAACACATAATGTCGCGCTGGTTGCCAGTTTCTGAACGGTGCCAAACGTGTCAGGCTGTCAAACCGCACAAAGGTACCCACAGGGTACGATGCATTCCGGGAAAAATAGTTGCAATGGTGACAGAGAGTAATTCTCTCTGGATTCAACATTACGAAGACTATTCATAATGGTACCACGCAAGTAATCCTGTTCGCGGAAAATTAGGGGGTAGGAGTCTCGTACACGTAATGCGACGTGGTCAGGCAGTGCGGCCACGCGGGCGTCTTCCACACAATGGTGAAATGGCGATGCTGCGATATACACGGGAAACGGGTAGTGAATCGAGCATGTTTTCGTCTGCTCCGTATCCACATGGAACTGGTTTGTCTCATGACGGCCATTAAAAGTCGCGTCACCATCATCTGGGTTCCAAGGGCAATACCAGGGGGATCCGCAACCTTTTGCATGTGACCCGGGGTATAAAAAACCACATGCGCGTAGCTTACTGCTGAAGAAAGCCACAGGTCGGAGCTCATTTGCCGCATTATGCGGACTGGGAACCCCGCCAAAGGGTAATCGCTGCTGTCGACTTCCAGGACATAAGGTTCGTATGGATCCGTGGTATAAAGAACCACGTTCTCGAGTAGCAATCCGTTGATTTTGTTCGAGGCCTCGCGCGTTTGGTCATCCCAAATGACTTTTGAGTTATCGGGTGTCAGATATTTGAGCTGTCAGATTAAGGGTCTCCCAATTTTTGGAAATGTGTTGCATGTAACTCGCGTAATTTTGGACTAATCCCAAGGATCCGTTTAAAAGCGTTAAAGTCTTAATGACGTCACGAATCCATTTCTTAATGGTCTCCGTTTAGCTTGGTGCGGCCTTACGGTGCCCGTTGCTCAGGATGTGTCTGCAAAAATTGGTAATTTCGCGGATCAGGTGCCAGCCGTCGTTATTTTGATCAGCTCCTTAGCATTCACCAAGAGGGGTCGATATCATCCCAAACCTAAAAAGCAGTGCAATGCGACTACCAGTGTCAATGGGAATCATCACCATGTGTGGTTGTGACTTGGGATGTCTTTTAGACATCGTCCTATCCCTCCACCCCAAGCACCACACACAGCCCTCCGAACCGCAATTTTTTTGGATACCTGGGGATGTGAATCCGTAATCCATGGTTCTGAAGTAATTCTTGGATACCCCTTTTTACGTCAGCACCTGCTGGTAGTGGATTGGCACTTCTATGGTTCGCGCACGTCACGTCTCTCTCCATTGCCTCACAAACTCTCACCACCTGTGGCATCAACCGGGACGACCACTAATTTTTCTATACCGTCTTCATAAATGTTTTCCCCGTTACCAACTACACCTACAAACGTTTTCTACACCCTGTGTACCTTGAAAGTTTCATCCATGCCCATTGTTACACCGAATACCGTACCCCAGGAGGCAGGGTAAGCGAGTAGCGGTGTCCCCCTCGTTCCACTTGGTTTCAAGTCAAAATCACGAAGGCCTGAACTAGGTACGGTGTCGAATAGTCGCCCAGCAGCACCAATATCCAGTTTTCCACCAGATGTGTCGATTTCAGATAACGTGACCCCCCCTATTTGTCACCCCCCCCTAATAGTCGCCCCCCCTTGGGGGGACAATTAGGGGGAGGGTTACCCATGGACCCATGGAAATGTGGGGTGAATTGAGAAACCCCCCCTAATTGTCACCCCCCCATAATAATCGCCAGGGGGGTCAAAACGCTCCCAGGGGGGTGCCATATAGGAGGGGGGTCACGTTACATCTTTACCCCCAGCAGCTACAAGAGCGCGTCCCAACTTCTACACCCCCCCCACCAGACCAACGTGCGCGACCCGGACCACTACTCCGACACTTTCTTCTAATGTGTGCATTGTAGGAGAATTTTTCTCAACCAGACACTAATCTTGTTTTCGCGCACCCCCACACTTGATTGCGCCTCGCAATGCGCGACCGTACATCAAGTGCTACAGCAACGAGGTGTTGCATTGTTTTTTGGGACCGCGAAATCCCTGTCACACACCTCCCCCACCTCCATCTGGCACGAGGTGGACTGGGAATACACCCAGACAACCCATCCACCTTTGGGAATGCCCCTTGGCAGTGTGGATGACACAACATTGACCTATGCTTGTGGATCCCTGAACTGCGTTACCGCTCTTCAGCCCGCGAACCAGGTCGCGGCGGCGGGAAAGGACAGGTTAAGTGGAACATTCCTGAAAAGGAGACATATGCCATTGCGCTTAAACTGCATAAATTGGCAGCTGGATACCAAGCAGCTTGGTCCGGATACTCGTGTTGACGGACCATGCGCAATGCACGCATGGAACACATAAAATTTTGGTTAATACCGTTTTTTTTTTAGGAATGGTTGTCCAAAATCTCGGATTAGATTCTTTCTCTTTGTCGTTGAAAATTGATGCGCTTTCATCAAAAGTGCATGTGCGCTTTTCGTGAAAATGTCCCCAACACACCAACACATTTCTTAAATTTTGGGGCGTTAGGGTGCTATGGACCAAAACCACTGAATACCACCGAAGGTCAACGGGTTCCTCAGAAAGACTTCAAGGGCGCCTTCGCAATCGCGAACAAGGTGAAACCCCAATGGGACGGAGATCCACCCATATGGAGACAGTTGTTCCAGGACTGGGAGTATTACTGAGTATTGAAGGGACCAACCCAGACATGATCCCGGAGGTAATCAAAATGTAGTTAACCGATTGCCTCCCAAGGGATGAGAGGGAGCGCGCACCACAACTTGTCATTCGCAACTGCAGTTCATTTGACGACCTGGTGGAGCAATACGCTTCCAACAGTTCACGTTTGGTCGCTAGGATTCCCTAGAGACCAAGTGGCGGCAATGCGCCCCACCCGATTGCAGGTGGAAGTCAATTGTCCTCTGGTATGCCAAATTGTTAGGACTTGCCGCTGAAGTGAACGAACTGAGTGAAAAGCAAATGCCCGAATGTTTTAACGCTGTTCTAATGCATTTCACGCCTGGCTTCAGAAAGGATATCCACTGTGAGGAGTTGGCGGGTCTTGCAATGAGCCTTGACCAACGTTTGAACTACGTTTCCAAACAGTTGAAGCTATTACAGCTTCTTGGTCAGATTCAAACCGCGTTTAACGCACACCCGACCGCTGGATTACCGGCTGGTTTGGTGAAAGCATTGCAGAAATCACCAGTTTCACCCACTTCACCAACGACTGGATCGAAAACGCGATATCCGCGTTCTTCGGACCAGGCCACGGAAAGAATGTGCTTTTTGTGCAATACATCGGGACATAGGTCTCGTGAATGTCCTAATCCGGCTGCGTAAAAGCGCATTCAGTGTCCGCCGGGCTCGACCTTGTCACGGGGTTCGGTTTCCTTTGCATTTCCAATCCAAAGGGGCAATTCATGGTCATTGTGGCCCATGTTCCGGCGGTGTAGCCTCCTGTTCCCGTTCCGCGATGAGCGGAACCACGGTACCACTCGGGTTTGGTACCCCGGTGCCCCTGCCAAGAAGCGTGATTCCTATCGCGAGACATCGCCGTCACGTTCGCGAAGCAGATCACCTCTTCACGATACTCATAAGGAACATCCCATACAGCCGTCATGGTCGACGGGATTCCCCCTCACCACGACGTTTTGACGGGTAATCGAGAAACTGATTCCCCCGTTACACAGAATCACAACACAAATCCCGGCGTTTGCTTTGAGGATCGAGTGATCACCACTCATCCTAGTGTCCAAGGTCTCGTTCTCCGTACCCTGGCCAACATCATCGCGGTATGAATCGCGGTGACAAGGGTCACTCCTCCAACCACCACAAAGTTGGTTTCAAGATATCTTGTTTGGAGGATGACGCCCCGGCTTGTGGCAGGGAGGAGGATGAAACTGGTGATACGGATTCCGACGAAGCCCTGGTGGCGGTGCGCACGTTGAAATCAGTCTATACCTCCAAAAAGCCCATAGCTGGCTACTCAGCCAGTTCGGACCGGGAGTAGGGGAGCGCGAGGTCCAGGCATGGATCTGTGGGCTGATGAACAGACGGAGGTACGACTGAAACCCTCCACCAAAAGGACATACTTTTTGAACGCGGATAATACCGCCCGAACATCGCGATAATGCACGTCCAGGATATCGTCACCCGCTTTCGCGGATGGCGGTTGGTTTCCCACCAGTACATCATCGAATGTACACCAGAGCAAACGGTAAATCGCACAAAACCCACTGGATAATGCTTTGAAACATGGCTGGCCATTCTTAACACCCCTGGCGAGTTAATTCCATTGATACAAACCCTTAGATGTCACGAACGTCGTTTTCGGTTGTGAATCAGGATGCAAATGCATCTTGTAAAAACCGTCTTCGAGAACAAAGATTGACTATAGTCCGTTATCCGATTGTCTGGATATCAACTGGTCGATCAGAGGTAACAGGAAGGGTTCGTCCTTATATTAGGAGTTCAGATACCGGTATTCCAGCACCTGCCTCCACTTCTTCTGATCAGACTGTTGAGGGGTTTCGTCACCACAAAAGCCTGTGATGTCCACTCGCTCTTGGAGGGGTCGCGATTTTCGTGGTGTACTGGATAACCCGGTTTACGCCTGCGACATTGACCCCGCGTTTCGCGGTCCTTTCGGTATTTTGAAAATTGTGCTCAAGGATGGCGCAAAGCCCGTTCACCAGAAAATGTTCCGTTTTTCAGGTGAACGCAAACAAGCTCTCAACCAGATGCTTGAGAAGCTCATAAGTGGCCTTGAGGTGTTGACCAGCACTCTTAATGACCGCAGAAATTTGTGCTGAGAGTTTGGTTGTATTCCCATTGTTACAAAGGTATCTGGGATTAGTAGATCGGACATTCCGAATGCGTCAAAGAAACAAACACAAAAAATGATTTCTTTAATGGGTGGTAATAGTATATCACAAACATCCTCAAATAGTGGTACATCAGCAGGTAAATCCGACCAACAAAAACACACATATGATAAATGGGGAAGCCAATCCGTTTTCGGATTGACACGTACTAGGAGAGCTCCTCGCGCCTCATCGCGGAGGATTTTCTCCACTACAACCGGGATGAGTTTTGGGGGAGGGTGCATCTCCCGGATACGCTCGAACACCGAACGTATCTCCTCCGGATTCTTGTCGGAATAGCGAAGTTTCTGGTGAAGGTGATTCCTGGTACCTGACATCCGGTCGCAAACCCTGTTTGTCACCAGTAATACGGGGACTCTCCGGTGTGGAGGTATGTCGCGCATGCGACATGTGACCCAGTCCCAGTGGAAGGGTTTGGCTCATTCCGCGCACAAGCATGAAATTTTAGATTTTTTTGCTGGAGACTCGGCGGAATCGCCGTGTTTTCCGAGAATTTGTTTCCCGTCATGAGAAAGTTACCCGAAAACTGGGATTGTGGTGTGGGCAATGACAACGGGAGCACAATTCGAATAATCGCGGACTGCGACACACTAAAGCGGGTGGTGGTAGTGCGTGTTCACCTGGAGTCGGGTTTTGGTGACGCCACTCTGATACATTTGGCGCATATTTGGCAATCTATACTGCCGGAATGCAGTGTGAAAACCTCTGTGGGTTGGATGAGTTGTCCACACTCACAGACAAGTCTGGCAAACTTTTTTTCAAATGCTCAACAGACTGGTGGTGGCCGCAAGTACGGTCAAACTCTTGCTCCAAAGCGTGAGTACGCTTGCGGTAACGGGAGAAATCCACCCAAATCTAAATCCTTTCGGAAATTACGGTGACATCTTGGACAAGTTTCCCTTAGACTCATCCAATATTTGGACTTGTTCCGTTAATTATTTTACAGCGTTTGAGAGAATCTGAAAAGGTGGTGTTACCTTGGTTGGTCTGGTGGTGGGTACAACCGGTGCAGGGTTATCAGACAACGCGGTTGTGGTACCCACGGACAACTTTTCCGGTCGTGGTTTATCCAACAACGCGTAAGATTGGTCATCAAACCTTGTAATCTCACCTTGCGTGGATCGAGCATTCGGATTCACCTGTTTCTGAAGCCGTAATAGGGTGTTGCAGACACCTTGTAAGGTTTTCCTAATTACCAGTGAGCATTTTGTCGTAAAAAGCTTTGAATTCAGGGTTCTCGGTAATCCGGGAACGCAGACCTGCAGGCATGGACTTCATTTTCGTTAGCTTGGTGGACACCGAGGTATACCAGTTCCGAGTTCCCCAATAGCTTTTTGAGTACATCTAATGTCAAGAACTGTTGGGTAAGTGTGGAATACTTTTGTTGCAAGCCAACAATGACCGAATTAATACTGCCAATGTCGAATTGTAACTGTAACTGCAGATAATTCTGTCGTTGTGCTACCTCCGCTACTTTTGATCTCAGATTTTAATAATCCAACCCGATTCGCGTCACAGTAGCAGGTTTTCTCCTCCAAACAGGAAAATTGCTCTACCAACTGCCGCACATACGCGTGAGGAGCAGAATTTTCTTTGGCGTATGACTGGAGTTGCCGAAACGTTTCCGTTTCCACGCACAACTGCATAATGCGGTGTTGCGATTCATGGAAAGTTGCAGATAGGGTAGTGAAGTGGTCCATAGACACAAATCCACCAATGCTGGTTGTTGCAGACCAGGAATCTCGTGTATGCAGCTGTTGTTGCAACTGCAACAACATGGATGAACAGGACTCCATTTGTCACGATAATTGCTGTAGTGAGTCATGCAAGTGCAGAAATTTGGAGTCATTCCGCGTTTCCGCTTCATTCATGCATTCACTAATTAGCTGGAAGTTTTTCGGGAATTTTTTGACACATTTCGTCATTGGTTTCCCGAAATTTTGCAAGGTCAATACCTGCACTTTCGAAATGCCGCTGACAGCATTTGCCAACTTCCTGCACGTAATTACAGCAGTATTCCAGCTGGTAAGGACGTATTTCTGGTTGTCCTTATTAAACTGGAGCACTTTTGTTCAGTGCGGTTGCACAATCTGCAACACGTTGTTGCACTTGGTTGAACTACCTCACAAGGGGGTGATCCCCTGAAAGCCCAGCAACGATATCCTGCACATCCTCAGCAGTGAGGGGCTCCCCAGTGCCCTTGCCCGGGTCATCCATGGTTTGAGATGCACCAGAGAATTCCGGTACCACAAGGCGATCTCCGGCTGCCAAGGTAGTTAGGGATAACACCCATGCTCAGGTTTTGGTGGATGAGCTCTGGAATGGTTTGCCGGTGGAACAGCGGGTGGTCGTTGAAAAAAACATGTGGTTTCCAGCCCACCATCACCAGAGAATCCCGGTGGAGGAATCACCACGTGTCTATCCGGTGTGAGCAGCTGCACCATTGCCGCAGACAGAGACGAATACCCCCGTTGTGGCAGGGTGAGTGAGGAAGAGGCCGCGTTGGCCCCTGAAGCCAGTGATGTGGAGGGCTCATCGCGGACCACTGTCACTGAGGCCAAGTGTTTCAAACTTGACAATTGAACCAATTGTGTCTCATCGGCGTGGGAACTGGAAGCACTTTCACTTAAAGTCTTCCAATCCCCTGTTTCTTGGTGAATATCTTGCAATGATGCCTGTCGTAAGACATAATTGAATTGAGTGTTGGGGCCTGTGCGTTGCTTCTTTTCAATGGCAAAAACAGCAAACACCTACAAAAATAAGCAGTTGTGCTGGCACGAGAGGGCCTGTAACGGGCGATACCGTACAGAGCCTTCCGGGTCCTGCTCGTCTGCTTAGACTTTGACTAGAAGCCGGGATCTGGCGCTGAAACCGTGTAATAACGGTGCAGGGGCCATTCGCTGCCATTCAGCGCAGGATCGAACCAATGTGCTACCAAGTGTAATACTTGATAGCCTTCCTTTCTGTACCTGCTGCATGTGTATGATCGTCACCTAATCTGCTGCCAAGTGTACGTCTTATTCCCAATTCCGAATTGCCCAAAAGCCTTCGCTTTCGCCTTGTTGCAGTTACATAGGAAACTGAAAATATTAGCAACAGAGAAAAAACATTTTCGCAACTTCCCCGAGAAGCAAAGCACACAGAGAAGAGGGGGAAAGGATAACGGACTGTAATAAGTCCGAGGAAGAAAGGCAAAATATATAGTATAAAAGAATACCACCTGTGGAGAGAGCAGGGGAGAGTGAGAAGATCCTAATAGGTTCCGCTGTCATTCCTACTTCCTCATCGGAAGGGCAGAGAGCAGACGCCTGATACACAGCCTCCCGTCTCATATCGATTCTTTACCTGGAAGTTCTTGAAGTAACCCCCCCCCCAATTAAAAGCCCCACGGGGCTACTATTCGGTCACACTGTGGGGGGGCTTCTAATTGGGTACCCTTTGTTTCAAGGAGAAACTTCGGCCGGCGGTCGATCCGGGGATCGAACGGGCTCCAAGTTTAAAAAATAGCAAGACACAACTATTCTAGTTTTTGGTTGGAGAGGCTATGTTTCAAGGATACTATATATCACTTTTGTTCTCAATTTCGACCTTTTTTCGTGGAGAAGTTTTGAGTTTTTCACCATTTTTCAGAATTTTTTTCGTCAAATTTCCCCCCGGCGTC
>CAAHFI011584086.1:0-18596 GCA_900893395.1 Euglena gracilis
TTGGGACTGCTGGACCCCCTGGGGGAGTGTTTGCCTGCTGGTTTAGGCTGGAGAATTGTTTGAAGGTTTTTAGCTGATTTTGGGTGAGTTTTGGGTGGGTCGATGTGGGAGGGGGTCATTGAGTGAATCCAGGTTACGAGGCGGATAATATCCTGGATGGGGTGCCAAAAAAAATCATATTTTAGTCTTGATCTCAAAATCAGCAACATGAGAATCTATTTTTGGGCGGTTTTTTTTTTTACACTGCTTTGTGGTTGCATGGAAGGATGGCAGACCTTGTCATCAATGTTGGGTTGTACCAGATGCCCCAATCAGGCAGTGAAACTGGTGGCTCAGAAACGCAATGCAATGTGGGGTTGCGAAACTTCGGACGTTTTTCCTTTTAAATACAATTCTTGACTTTGAATGTTTTGCCCCTATCTTCGTGGTTCTGAAGTGAAATGTGTCACATTGTGCGGTTGCCCCCCCCTCCTTCCTCCTCCTCCTCCTCTCCTCTCCTCCTCCTCCTCCTCCTCCTCCTCCCTCCTCCTCCTCCTCTCCTCCTCCTCCCTCCTCCTCCTCCTCCTCCTCCTTCGTCCGTGCGACCCCTGAACAATTTATCTCTTTGGAGAAGTTCCTCGGTGACGGGGTGCCATTGTGCTGCTAGGTGGCCTTCGCACATCTTCCGTTTGGAGGTTCGGCTTACCCCTCCTGCCCGTTGGCAAAACAAGCATGTTACCAACCACCTTGTATCGGGGATTGGAGAGGAGAGTACCTCCCCTGGTACGTGTCCAGGCGGAGTCTTTTGCCGTGGACCTTGAGCAAATCTTCTCAGCACACAGCGGATGCTTCTCTCAGCAGAAGTGGGTGTTGCAGGTGTGATTACTGAAGCTGTGGCAAGCAATATGGCTTTCCTTCTCCATCCTGCGGCCATGGGGGGTTGCCCTCCGAACCGTCCATAAGTTCATTTCCCCCGCCCTTTCTGACTGACTCGTCGGAGGGATCGCCCACCGCAGAGCAGTTTGTTTTTGGTGAACCACCGCCGGGCCAACGCAGGCAGGCCAACGCCACGTGTCCACACAAACCTGCCATTGTGCCTTCTTTTTAATAGTGAAAATAGACCCATTTCTTACACCCTCCAATTTTAACTTTCATTTTAACTTTATTTTTTTCCAGCTTTGATTTCTCCAGTTTAGTTTTTTTGGGGTCACAGGATCCTGTTTGATGGTTGCCTTTGGGGTCTCATAACAGTGGGGGATGCAAGCTCATTTTAATTTGCACGACCGAAAATCTGGGACATTGTATTTGTTATTTTTTTTTGGCATACCTGGCTGGACCTCTCAAGCGGAACAATTTATCGAAGAGCATTTTCCGAACCGGAAAAAGGACATTTTTCTTTTGGCTTTGCCCCAGATGTTCTGAAACTGTGTTTTTCAGGTGTTGAATGTTGTGCATGCCAATTCCACCCCCCCCCCCCGTGGGACTGTTTATCCCCCCCCCTGAGTGACCAATTTCTTTTTGGCTCCTGACCTCTTTCAAGCCAGAAATAGCCGAAGTTGGTCCACCCAGCAGCTTTTTTTTGAAAATCCGACCCACTGATTTTGAGCCACCTTGCTTGCGGCTGGAGTGACTGGGGGAACACAAATGCTGGGTTTTCTGAATGACTCTTTTTTGATGGCAAATGAAAAGTGACCCCCTGCAGTCAGCAATGTGTGGTTTCGACTCTCATACAGACCAGCATCAAATACCACAAGATTAGCATCACACCAGGCTAACGGACGAAGATTTATGTGGCCGTTCATATAATTTGAAAAAAGACCTGTTGTGTGCGTGCATGCGTGCATGCGTGCGTGGATGTGTCTGTGCTGTGTGGCCTCGTCGCCCGAGCGGTTAGTGCACCAGCAGCACCTCTCTCTGTAACCGCCTCGCCTTCAGGGTCAATTCACAGCTTCTTACTTCCCTGGGAGCTGAGGCTGACGCATGCAGGCACACAAGGCACGATCATATTCGACTTTACGCTTGGGCTGCTCTGGGAACGGGGCCATCATGGAACTGCACAATGCAGACGCCCCCGTTTTGCCTGCCGGAATTTTTTTATTTTCAGCAAAATTAGGCATCCAACAGTCTGAAGGACGGTTGGATGACATGAGCACAAGAATGCTCAGAACCAGTGCTTTTTTCATTTTTTGTCGCACGAGATTTGTCAGCCTCAGGAGCTTCGAATGTATGCTTTCAAGGCCAAAAATAGTGACCCGGAAAAACCGAGACCAGGGACGGAGGGCCCGGCCCTATCGTCGAAACAATTAGGCAAGGGCACCTCTGTTAACGCGGTCGTCCCCATCCCCATCGGGGGGGAGGACCAGGGCGGTGCAGGATCTTTCCCCAAAATTTCACAGGGGATTTCCGGGAATTTCTGTGGGGTCAAATTTTGTACAACACAGGGTGGGCTCAAAACCCTGGTCCACCCAACACCTTCTCCACAATTCTAGCAATCTGGTGTTTTTCCGAAACCTTCCGACTTTGCTACTCTCTTTCTGAATCGGTGTTGCTGGGGGCCTCTTTGGGGGGGACTCCTTTCCGACCCGAGTGTGTGTGCCTTTGGGGAAAGTGTGTTGTCAGTCGCTGTGGGTGCGTGTGCTGTCAGTCTGTGTTGCGGGCCCCAGGCTTACAGGTGGGGCGTCTTCGAGGAGATGACCCTTCCAACCCTCGTCCCTGGCCGCTCTTGTCTGTGTGGTGAGGCCGTTAAAAAAGAGCTCCGCGCCACCCCCGGGGGTGAAGGGGGGGGTGAAAAACCGGCCCGAAAATCAAGGCAGCGGGGGATGCAAAAATGGTCCACTACCTACAGGCCACCCTCCGGACAGCACCTTTTGGGGAGCCCCGTCGGCATGGTACACCTCGTTCTGGTACCCGCATGACGGGCACGGATGGCAGTCTCCGTGGCCCGGCATGCGGGTTTCGGGGATCTCCGCGGCCGCGTCGTTCTTGGCCTCCGTCGCCTCGTCCACGGCCTCGTACTCCCTCGAGGCAAACCGAGAAGGGAGGAAGGGACACTGAGGGCGAAGCACAAAGACAATGTGAGGCCATGCCTTGCTCGCCGGCGGTGTGTTGTGATTGTTTTGGTGCGCTGGGTTAGAGGTCCCGCTTAGTGCCGCCTCGCCGGAGTTGGCTGCATTGTCTCCGACGTGGCGACCGTGGCGCTTTTCTTTGCCTGGGGGGTCCCCCCCCACCTCCCCCCCCTGGCCCCCATCTTCTGATCGAGGGCGTTTGAAGACAAATTTTCTTATATGGGTGGGGGGTCGGGCTCACAATGTCTTTGTGCTTCGCCCTCGGTGTCCCTTCCTCCCTTCTCGGTTGCCTCGAGGGAGTACGAGACACCTCGGGCTCCGCACTTTGCCATTGTGAGGCCAGATTGTGCACTGAAAAAAGGGGGGCCAGGGCACTCTCCAAAGCACCTTGGGCACCAAGTCTTTGATAATGGGCTTGAAAGCCTCCACCCCCTTCCACGACCAATTTCACAAACTTCTTGGCGAAAGGCCCAATTTTTTGAGTAAACAACTCCTGCCCCTCTGGTGGAGTGGGGTCCCCAAACCTGGGGGGTACCCCCTGTGGGCAAAAAGTGTTTGGTATCGAAGCAATGGTCTGCCTTAATGGCTTTATAGGGGGGTTTTAACGTAATTAAAAGGGGGCCCCCAGGTTTCACAAGGAAACGTGTTGCTGCCACATAAGACTCATAAATGAAAGGGACTGATTTGGGGGCACTGGGGATAGAGACAACTCTCTCCCACTTATGGAGTTTTGCCCTTTACGTTTAATTTTGATGTAGGTCCCCCCCCCAACACACTGATGGTTCTTTGGACCTGTGCCAAATCAGATGATCTGTATAAACAGAGGATGCGTGAACAGAAAATGAGTTGTGTACGCAATGTACATATATCAGAGGGCAGGGGGACTGTGCCAGCCCCAGGAGGATTGGGAGGGGATCCCAGAATGCACCATATTTCTCCAGGTTTTGGTTCCAAAGCCTTTTATAAGGTGCCAACATGGCATGGAACCTTAGGCCACCAAAGCCAGGGATCAAAAGCATAGCACTGTATGCATTGCGTGCTTGGGCCTTTGAAAATTGGAACAGTTGAATTAAAGCGTCAACCACTTGTCAGTGGTGGCTTCAGGGGGGGGTACCCCCATTTTGTCCAAAATTACCCATAAAAGCGTAAAAGCGCTTTGATAACGCTTTAAGCTGGGGTTTCTTCCCAGGAAATCGTTAATGGTTGTATTTTGTATTTGTTTCCCCTCCAGAATTTGCCTGAGCAAATCATGCAAAGCAGGGGCCACCTGGGGGGTGGCATTTTTCCCCCCTGCAATTGGTGAACATACCCATGTAGGGGGTGATTTTCAGGCAGGGGGTCCCTGGAACTTTCATTTTTATTAACTGGGGCCACCATGTGGCTGAATCCCAGTAGGGGGTGACCATCAAAACTTTGGCCTGTGGAAACATTTTTAATCTGGGGAGAAATTTTTGGATTACAGACCAGGGGGGTTTGCATAAAGATCCCCCATGTTGTCAGTGGACATTGTAATGCATCTACTGCTGTGGCTCCCCAGTGGGGCCACCTGGCCACAAATTGTGGCATTTTTTGTTGCCTGGTGAGGCAAAAAGGTCTGTTTTTAGGCTGATGTAATTTTTGAACTGCTGCCTCAGCCATTGAAAAAGTTGGGGGTCCAGAGTAATCCCCCCTGTCCATTTCCCACCTGCTTATGGGGTCTGCCAGGCATTCTTTGAGGGGACCCACTTTACTTGCAGGTTTATGTTGTGTTCCATGCACCATTTGAAGAAGGGTCTTAGCATGGAATTGAAAGGGTCCTTTCTGCCCCCCCCTTTGTTAAGTAATAGTAAATTACTTGATTGTCCACGGATAGGGACACAGTTTCCCCTGGCTGGCTGAGGCTTTGAACTGTGCTTATTGCTGCACTTAATTCTTTGACATTTATGTGCAAAATGGAGTTTTCCTCCAAAATTTTGCACAATTTTGCCTGTTCGAATGTCCAGCCCCCCCAGGCATGGGTACTGCTGTCTGAGTGCAACTCCCTGGTTGCACTTTGGGGGAAGGGTCTGCCCCCCCAGGTGTCCAGCAGAATTTTATTTCTCTTAATTGGTCCTTTATTCTTTGGGAAATGGGTGTTTTGAGTCCCAGGGGGCTGTGTAATTTTCCACCAAAAAAATTGCCAGGGCATCCGTAAAGGCCCTTAGAAAGGGCAGGCCATTAGATTGCATCTGATTTGGCCCAAAATGGCAGCCAGTTGCCTTTTTGACATGTAATCTTTTTTCACCATTTTTCCCAGCTCCTTTTTTACTGTTTTTATTTTCTGGGGCACCTGTAATTTTCCCTCTTGGAAGTTTAGTTGAAATCCAAGATGATTTACGATTTGGGTGGGCTGCAGGGTGGACTTTTTTACATTGATTTTGAATCCTGATTTGATAAATCCCTGACCACTGTGTTCAGGTGATTTTGTAAGATGATTTGTGTTGGGGCCACCAGTAAAATGTCGTCAGGTAAATAAATACCTGGATGCCCTTTTTCCTCACAGCTTTTCGAATGTTTCATACTGACATGAAAATTTGGGGCATTACATTCAGGCCAAAACAGCCTGCCTGGAATTCCCAGGTCTGCCCCCCCACCTGATGGCTTAAAAAGGCCTTAGGCTGGACTACTGGAATATGAAAATAGGCATCCTTCAGGTCTATTTTTGCTGCCCAGTGGCCTTTTTCCAAAACTGGAAAAATGTGCTGGATGTGATCCAGCTTGAAAGGTTTCACTTGGAACCTCATTTATTTCCCTGCAATCGCTTATTAATCCCATTTTGTCTCCCCCCTCTGGTTTTGAAATCAGAAACCAGGGGATCAGGTGCGGTGGTTGAATCCTCACCCTCTTTACGGATCCAGATTTTTCGTAATCCAGCAGTATTTTTTCTGCTTGGGGTAGGTTCAAATTTGCTCTGATTTTTGGTGGGTGGACAATTTGGTGGCTGACCCAGGGGGGTTGAATGCCATCCCTGATGAGTTGACATGTTGTTGGGGGGGCATTTTTTGTCCACCATTTCAAGGTTTTTTGCAGCCTTTGATGGAGGGGGTGTGTCCCCATTTTTCCTCCATGGAATTTATTTTGGATGAGATGATTTTGGGGGGCTGGGCTGGGGTGTTGGACATTTTTAGGCTTTTTTGCAACCTTTGATGGAGGGGGTGTCTCCCATATTTCCTCCATTCAATTTATTTTCTGGATAAGATGATTCTGGGGGCTGGGTTGGGGGTGTTGGACATTGCACCCCTAGGTCCCCTAGGGCTTGGGCCTTGGAAAAAGAATTTTTTCTGGGGGATGTGCATGCACTCTCTCCCTCTCCGCTCACCTCTCTGGATGATCTTGTTGTTGGAAGACATACCAATAGGGCTTAATGCCCCTGTTTGGCCTATCTGGTCTCTCCATGTTGATGTGGTTGGTTGACATACAATAGGGGGCCTCTGTGGGTCCCCCCTTGATTGATTGATCGGAAATTGAGAAATAAATGTTGGAGGGGTTCCTGCCCCTCCTCCAAAAGGGCCACTGTGGGTCCCTTTTCCTCCTGAAGCTAGGTCATTGAAGGGCCACTGTGGTCCCCTTTCCCCCCTTTTTTGGCAGAGGGCGTCTGTGGGTCCTCGGGGGCTTCGCAGTATACGCTGCTTCAAACCTCAGAGTCCGGGTCTCTGCTTACTTTTTATACTATCCCCTCTTTTTTACACTTGTTTCTGCATTTGACACCACAATTTACACTTGGTTTTTGTGTTTTTGCTTCAAAAATGCAGAGCACAACTCCCATTGACTACGCTGCATTGATTGGTTCACTTCGAGGACTTGAACCTGCAGCATCATTGACTAGCTCTAATAGCATTCTCAACCCATAGGGGTACTCAAGCATGACTCATTTTGCAGGTAATCCTCCTTCCCCGTGTGTCACACTATCGGTGTCTGTGTCGAGTAATCCTCCCCGCCCGATGGAACCCCACACCTATCATGGTGTCAAGCTCTATAGAGCAACCCCATGCCCAACAGGCACAACCACTTTTGATTCAAGCTCTATAGAGCAACCCATGCCCAACAGGCACAACCCCTTTTGTTGGAAAGCGATCGGCTAATACATTCCCCTCGGCGAGATCTGGCACTGGTGCCGATAGGCACATTTGACTCTGAGGCGGATACGCCACGGCAACTTTTTGTTGAGGGTGGGTTAGAACCACCATGTTTCTTTCAGCCCACCCTATGCTTCCCCCACAAGTCCGATTGGACAATTGCCCGCACCACCCGATACGGGTTCATTTCCGGCATTGCCATGGCACCCGGAGATGCGTTTGACAGTTCCGGCTTATACAAGTCCCACAGAGTCTATGAGCAGTGATGCGGAAGAGTTGTAAAAAGTTCCCCTCATCCCATTACAGTGATTCAGCGCATAGTCGCAAATCTCCAGTGGACCACCCGCAAAACGCGGCAAATATCCCATGTCCACACTTGTGTAGCGGATTGCGCTATGAAACTTAACAAGGTTTTGGATTTTTGATAGAACAACCAAAAGGTTGTAGAACACAAGCTCGATTACCTTTGGAGTTATGTGCGTGATGTTGGTGAATATTGCCAAACAAATTTTCAATCCACCAATGTGGACCTAGCAACTTCGCGCCAAGTTAACACACATTTGCAGGCACATTTGCCACAACACTTCCAAAAAGTGAGTGAAGCCATGTGTGAAACACAATCCGCAATGATGCGATTTTCTCCAACATGCAAACATAGTTTTGCAAGCTTTATCCCATCAATTGGATCCAGTTACGGCAATTTTCCACAATGGCAGCAAACGTTTCATGAACCCCCCATCAAAAATCCCGATTTGGGACAATTTATCACATTGGAGCAATTCTCCACACTTGCATCCGCGTTTCAAGAATGCAACAGCACATTTTCCAGTTAAGCGGTGATTCGCAAATTTTGCCCACTTTTCTGCCCAAGCCAATGAAAGTTTTGCCCCCGCACGTATGTGCAACATTGGAGGAAATACTTTCTTGATTGGAGCAGAAATCTTCCATTGTGGTGAGATTCCGGCTGAAATTGCAAGTTTTCACACCCAAATCGCGAATATCGCGAGTAGGATTGAGAATTTGCACAACAGTGGCAGAATGACACAATGGAAATTCGGAACCGCAATCACGGATTTGCAGAACCGCAATGCGGTAACCCGTGCACCAACACAGGATATTAGCGACTTAAGGCCACCATGTCCGATTTGCACAAACAGTTACAAACAGGATGTTGTAACATTGAAGCCTCACTTGCCAAGTTGCACACCCGCTATGCGGAAGTCTGGTAGGATCCGGATGTGACCGGCATTTCAAACCGCGATAGCGGATGTACAAACGCAGCAAGAAATGAGCCACAAAAATGCTTCAGGTGCAATCACCACCCCAAGCACATTGCCGTTACCAAACCTACCCCACACTCCCAAACACACACTTGGACCAGATTGCGCTGAAATGCGCGAAAATCACCAAACTCATGCAAGGATTTGTGATAGTCTCATGAACACGAGAAAACGGTAAAGCAGGATGTCACAAAACTGCAAAATGATATTATCGCGCTATCCGCTCAAGTTCAGTGTTGAAGGAACAGCCAATGGCTGAAAATGTCAAAATCCGCATTCGGACCAACCCACCAAGCCATCTCCACAATTGAGAACATTTCCAGTGCGATGCGCACTTTGGTGACAAGAGTACAGGAATTGGACACTGGTTTTGGTGCATTTCACACGATTTTCAGTCGATTTCCGGACAAAATCCCGCTTTTGGATGAGCTACCCTCATACGTAGCGGATTAAGCGTTGCAGGAGGATGTGGGTCGGATAACCGACAATTGGCAGGTTGTTGACCATTTGGAGCAAAGTGTGCATGAGTTTGCAACAAATTTGGACCAAATTCACGCACAATTGCGTTCCATCCACCAAAAACCCGCAATCGGGTATGGTGGCACACTTGCCACATCTTCCAGCCAAAAGTCTATTCACGCACCAATCCCGAGTCCACAGGCACATTGCCACAAAATCGCGTTTCCGCTCATGCGGTGGTCCCCCACTAGCATTACCAGTCCCAATGGACGAGTTTTCGGATGATGAGTCGGGTTTTCAAGCGAAAACCGACCCACCCCCCTCTTAAATAAAGAGATTCGGGAATCCGAACTGATTCGTGGTATGATCCGCACCCCACACCGGTATTGGTCATACATCCCAAATTCGCTAGTAGCACCAATGGTGCAACCATGTGATACATCACCCCCACAGCGCAACCGCATCACCATTCGCGCATCGCGATTCCCCGAATTTGCATGGTACCTATGGTACACTAAGTGGTATGTTCCATGCGCATTCGCAAAATTATCCGAACAATCCCCTTGGTGCAACCACCGGAGTACCCGCACATGGTGCAAATTTCGCGCCCGGGCCCACACCCCTGGAATACCACCGAAGGGCACGGGTTTCTCAGAAAGATTTCAAAGGCACCATCGCGATAGCGAACAAGGTGAAGCCCCAATGGGACGGTGACCCCACCACATGGAAAAATTTTTCCGCGACTGGGAGTAAATTGGGTTTGAAGGGACCCACCCAAGATGACAACCCGGAGGTAATCAAGATGGAATTTATGATTGCCTCCCAAGGGATGAAAAAGAACGCGCCAGACAATTAGTCATCTGCAGGCGCATTTCTTTTGAGAATTAGTTGAGCAATATGCTTCATCATGCTCCAGTTTGGTTTCCAGAATCAGTCTGGAAAACAAATGGCGGCAATTTACCCCCCCGGACCGCAAATGGAAGTCGATAGACTTATGGTACTCCAATGGCTTGCATGGCAGCCGAAGTTACATGATTAGGGGAAAAGCCAAATCAAAGAACAATTGATGCGGTATTACTGCGCTATATCCCAAACTCATCAAGAAATTAACCGCGAGGAACTCGCGGACACATTTTGACTCTCGATAAGAGATGGAACTATGTTTCAAACAAATGAAGTTATCACAACTTCTGGGACAGATTGAATCGGCATATCAACCACCCTACCGCGGGTGTACCCACGGTTCAGTCCATGCAGTCCAAAGGACTACCTCCCCAAAATCACCAAAATCACCATCGAGTGATTCCAAAACGCGCTATCCGCGCTCAAACCCCAAATCCCCACACGGGAATCCAAACCGCGCTATTCGCTCTTCTGATCAAGTTTCGGACAAAGTGTGCTTTTTGTGTAATCAACCGGGACATATGTCTCGGAGGTCCGAATCACCAAGCCGAAAGCGCAGTAAGAGCCCCCGAGGATCCCTCTCTTCCTGGAGTTCGCGTTCTTCACAATTGCGCATTCGCAGCGGTCGGGATACCGATCGGTGATGGTAGACCGCTTCCCGTTCACCCCACCGCAATAGCGGACGTGGTTTCATACCGCGTGTCGGTCCCCCCGCCCCCTACCCCGCAATCGGGATGCAAATCACGATTCTTCGCGATCTCGGTCGCGAAGTGGATCATCCTCTTCGCGATCCGACCGCGGTCGAGCGGATACCCGCTCCCCACGTCGCTATGATGCCAAAAGGCAATCGCAATCGCGAAACTGTTGTTCCCTTTGTGGGTCTAAAGACCACCATTCATCCAAGTGCCCCGTGCCCGTTCTCCCTGCCCTAGCCATGGTCATCGCGATTGCAATCGCGGTTCTGCCAATAGGCAGCGGGTTAAGGTTAGGGTTAAAAGAAGACAGGAATGTGGTTCGCGCGATACGCGCAATTTATTCTAGGAAGTCCACCATAGGCAAAAGAGTGACTCCGATATGAAGTAGGTGAGCCCGAGGTCTGAGGGCACGGACCTCTGGGCTGATGAAAAGATGGAGGTAGGAACTGATCACCCATACCCCCCTGCCCATCGGTCTTTCTGGTCGGTACCCGGAAAATTTCGGGTCCCCCACTCCCCGCGCCAAATTTTTGCTTGAAATGTTGAGCACAGTAAGCAAAGGGTCATGGAAAAGTTTGGCGCGACAAACATTTTACACCAGACCCTTCGCTTTGCGTACCCCCCATGGAACTTTTGTCCAAACGAAAATCAAAATCAAATTTCTGTGCACAAGTCAAAATTTTAAGTCGACACAGGGTGTCAAATCCCCCTTCTTTTCCGCAGAAGACTTATACCCACCCCACTCTTGGTTCATGCCAATAATCCCATCAATATTATGACCGCTGACAACAGTCCCATGTGCGGTGGTGACTTTGGATTCATTTGGACGTAGTTCTCCCATTATCCCGAAGCACCACACACACACACCCCACAATTCCAAATTTTCTGGGTACTTTGGCATTCGAGGCGAATATCGCCGGGTCAGATGTCATATTCGGTTTTTCCATTCCTACGGCAACACCGATTGGTGGTGGATTGTCCTTCGCACGGTTTGCGCACTACCCCCCGCACACACACCACACCCCCAAACTTGTCCCCTAAGACGTCACCCAGGACGTCCCCCGCATTTCCACAACGTTTTCCACAACCGAAACAACCGTTTCCTACCCTAGTAGTAAAGAGAAAGCTGCCACTCTACCCACCGCAATTTTACCGCTCGTTTCCCATGCGGTAGGGAAATCCAGAAGCTTACCCTGCACGTTTCGCTTGGGTTCCCAGGCGAAAGCCAAAGGCCTGAAGTAATGACGGTGTCGAGTAGCCGCCAGCTGCACAACTCTTTCGTTTTCCACCAGGTGTGTCTTCTTCAGACACCCGTGTACATCCCCAGCAGCCACCCAAACCGACACCAACTTATGCACTGAAACCCACACAAGCGCGCACCACAAGCACCAACCCTCCTACCAGTGCGCTCACTGCCGGACAATTTTCCGCTTACCATGATTTTGATTGTGGATGTCTTGTTGGTCGAGTCCTATGGACATGTCTGTGGATGATTCACAATTCCGTTGTTCTGTTTTACAGCAAATTCCCCCGCTTCAGGATGTTGACAGATATCCAAGTACACCAAGGACACCTGGAATGCTTTTTAAGTTTGGTCAATATAGAATTTTGAGACATTGGTTTTCAAAAATCGCCGATATGGTGGATGCCCTTTTTTTGGCTCATTGTGTCGTTTAGCAAGTTTTGCACGGTTCTGCAGGCTGTTTTTGCCTTAGGCTTACTGCCTTTCTCGTGCCGCTGTGGCGGAAGGGGGCGTTCTGCAGGCGACTTTGCAGCAGGTTTGGCGGGTGTACTGGTAGATGGTACTTCAGAAACTGTCGTACACCTGTTCAGGTGTGTGCACCACTACGGGTGTTGTGTCATGTGGTGGTGTTGTTTCGACAGTAGTCGATTCGGTTGTTGTCACCACTTCGGGTGTTTGGAAAACTGGGATAGAACTGGCCGCGTCTGCTGCCAGTGTTGTTGTCGAAGCCGTAGCTTCTTGTGTGGGTGGTTCGCCAAGTCCTGTGTCACGAGGACTTGGCGTTGAAGAGGAGATCTCGATCGTACCATTGCAAAATAGAGGCTACGCCACTTTGGACACTTCAGTCGGACGCGTTCTGCAGCGCGTCCGACTTGTGGCGGTATAAGTATGAAGTCGTCGGAGTCTTGTATCTGTCGATACCTTCCTTTTGTTGTCGTGCAGGCTGTTCGCGAAAGGCGATTATCTCAGAATCAGTTGCCTCTCGTCCTCCTTCCGCATGTGCGGGGGTGGGTGGAATTGTATCTGACGAAGACATTGGGCCATTGTAGAGTCTTCAGGCACTTCGCCATTGAAAATTCTGCAGGCGTGTCAGGTTCCACGTCTGGTAATGGTGTTGGTGGTCGTGTTTGAGCAGGCGTTGTAGCTGGCACTTCGGCCCTTAGAGCATGTTGTACGTTGCACTCTCCGCGTTCAGACCCGCAGAAGCGGAGGAGACAGAACGTGTGCTGTGTTCACGTTTATGCCTTCTTCCATTTCCTCATCATGGATGAATCCGAAGAGGAGACGGACTAAGAGTCCGAGGAATGTATGGGATTGTGTTCCAGACATTGTAGGTGTAGGTGGAGGTTGTGGTAAACGTTCTTCCGAACGTTTGGTAGCAGGCTTCGCTGCTCCGTTGGCTGTCTGAGTTGTAGATGCTGCAGCCGTTGTACGTTGTTGTTCAACTGCAGACCGTGCTGCTTCGTACTCCGCCGGCTGGGGTTCAGGAAGTTTTATGCGAGGTCGTAGACGGAAGTTTTGACATGCGACAAATCTGTTTCCTCCCGATCCGCGAGGAAGCCAGTCCAGTATCGGGATGTTCAACCCATCCTTATTTGTACGTTTGTCCTGGAAGAATGGGGCGAAATCGTCTCTTCGGAGGGTCCGCCAAACAGGCGGTTGATGTATTTTCGTTTTCCGTCTTCGTCCCATTCCGGTCGAAGAGAGAGGTATTATTGTGGGAGTGGTTGTTTTGGGTTGAGAAAATTGTAGATTTTCCAATGCGTAGCATACCCATCCCTCCATTGGAAGGTCTGCATATGCAGAAGCATTTGTCGGTGGTTTTGTCTGGCGTATATCCGATTTCCCTAACTTCGAGGGGATTGTGGCAGATGTGTCCGAGTAGTCTTCGCTGTTGTTTGGGCCTCCGCCCATTCTCGTTGGTGGGGCTGCGCCCTTTGTGCGTTTGGGCGGTCGGTTGTCCGACCGCGCACTCCAAAGCCCTAGAAGTCCACGGAAACTTGTGGTGGCAGTGGTGCACCAAACGACGAACTTTTGTGGGTATGTCAGGTCGATTCCGACACTTGGAAGTGGGGGCCGTAGTGTTCGTTGAGAAAATTGGTAATTGTAAAAAACATTTCGTGTGTCACCAAATGTACATCCTTTGGAAGTGGGAATACGTCTCAATGAATGCCTTGTGGTCCGATTTCTCGGATCTTGTCGAGCATTGTCTTCAGTGCATCAAGGGATGACTCCCATCCATATTGTAGTCGTGGGTGTGGTAAATGGTGACCTTTGCTGGCGGATACGCAAATGAACCGAAGTTCATGCACTGAATCCCAGCCAGAAAAGTAATTGCCAGAAACCCGGCAAATTGTCGATGCCATCCTGGCTTTCGTAACAGGAAAGTGTGCCGTCGAAGAAAAGCCTCGTGCTTTTTCCTTGTACAGTTTACCATGTGTTGGTGTAATGCTGGAAGAACAACCCAGGGGTGCTGTTCCTGGTAGTTCTTGTGCATGATTGTATCACATCGTCTGAAATGCACAACAGATGGTCAATCATAAATTGTACGTCCAGGTCGTAACCAGGTTGTGAGCCTTCGCTCTTTCCTTTGCCTTTCTGGCCTTTACGTCCTTTTGCGGCATCGCGCTCTTCCTCATTCCAACGGTATGCACCTTCTTTTCGGAATGGTCGTGTTTTTCTCCACATGGAAACGGTTTCTACATTGGTGTAATGTCCCGGTATGCCGTCAGAGGTACGTTTTGACGGATTTCGTGTTTTATTTCATAAAGGCACCTTTGTACATTGGGTGGGATCGGCAGGTCATCGCTTTCCAGACGATCCTGTTGCGACTGCGCGCTTTTGTGGGACGTCGTCCAGACGACGACGTTGTATGTCTGGCGTTTGTCGGCCGCCGGCTTTCGCCGGCAGCCAAAAATTACCAGAAAGCGCAAATTACAAAGTCGCGGCGGGTAACAGCCAATCAGTTAGAATAACCCGCGACTTAAATTGGAAGCGGGTCGAATTTCTAGGCGCCTTCAAATTTGTCATTTTTCACGGAACTTGAGGGTTTTCCCCAATATTTGGCAAGGAGAAGTACTTCGAATCTGAATTTGTCAATTGGACTTTGAATTGGAGTTGGCAGTTACATTGTTGGTCATTGATCCATTGAAGTCAATTGTATCGAAGGAACCCTAACCACCGTCCCCCCTCTATACCACCGCCTTCACCTCCATCGCTGGCCACTCCTTACCCCAGGTTTGCCACATTTCACATTTGCACATTTCAGTTTTCACAGTTCACTTTCAATTTTCACGCAAGTTACTTTCAGTTTCTCAGTTTCAGAGTTTCAGGATTGAGTGGGTTGGTCTGTGGGTTGGTTTTCTCACCAAGGTGTGCAAGAGAGTGCGAGAGAGTGTGTGAGAGAGAGGGAGAGATAAGTGAGATTTTTACTCAAAATGGCAGATTTTTCGGTTTTCACAAAGATTTCAGAAACCGTTCAAAAAACGATCCTACGCACCGGCTGGGGTTGGGGAAAGCACCTGGGTGAAAAACGGGGGTTGACTTGAGCCCACCAACCCCTGGATAAAGCACAAGCCCACCCTGGAAACACCCACCCACTGGCTGTCGGTGGTCATCCACGACGGCGGGGACCCCCCTGGGCCCTCGGCCCACCGGGACTCGCCGGTCGCGGGGCGACCGGCGGCTCGCAGGGGGTGGGAGGCGAACATGGTACGCAGAGGTTACTTCACTGACTCTGTCAGTGAAGAAGTTTTCAGTTTCGGTTGATGACAAATTGGAACCACCAAACATGGTTAGCAGAGGTCGGCTCACTGCCTTCGTCAGTGAGGGTTTTCACATTCGGTGAACGTCGTCGCAGAGATTTCTTCCGCTGCTCTGCCAGCAGAATCAGTGCAAAGTTTTCAGATTCAGCTGACATCACAAGCAAAGGTTGTTCACTGACCCAGCCAGTGAACATTTTTCAGGGACGGTCGACACGGTCACAGAATTTGTTCTGGTGGCTGTGCCAGCAGAACGGTACACGAGGACAGTTTCATCAACCCTGTGGTCTGTGCATTTTTTAGAAGAATCTGCAGAAATCGGCTCGTTTCCGGCCAATTTGTCGAATTTCAGATTGTGATGAAAATTTTCTGAGATCTGTGGCAGAAAACTATTTTCAGAACGAAGAAAAGGAAACCTGGTTTTCGGCAGCCCAGTTTTGAGAACCTGTGGCATCATTGCAAATCGTGACGGAATCTGTGGTCGAAAACAATTTTCAGCCTGCAGAATTTTTATCGCCTTCAGAATATTAGAACGACGCAGGAATCAGAATCTGATTTGATCCTGGAGGGGTCAACTTATATGCATAAGGCCACCACGGTGGCAGGGCCAGAAAATTTACAGCTGGTTCCACTGCACGGCAGTGATGAGAAACCAGAACCCCCAGCTTACGAAAGCGAAACAGAGGAAGAAGAACCGGCTGAAAACACAGTAATTCAGGAAATGGTTATGCAAAGAATGAAGGCTGCTGGCATGTGGCCAGTAAATTTTTCAGGTTTTCAGCAAATTTCTGTGTCATCACGAGACAGCAGCCCAGGGCCAGAACAAAAAGTTTTGCGTTTAACAGCCCAGCCAGAAACCATTGCTGTTAACACAGAGTTCAGAATCGCAGTCAGAACAGCCAACTGCATCCCAGCTGCAGGTTTTTCAGCCAGCCCAGCCGTTTTAGGCTGAGATATCTGTCCCAGCCCAGACCTGGACAGGTTTTTCAACCCAGCCCAGCAATTTCGGCAGGGTCATCTGTCCCAAGCAATCATGGGGCCCGCCCTGATGACTTCACAGGTTTTTTCTGCAAGCCCAGCAGTTTTCGGCTGAGTCCTCTGTCCCAGCAATCATGTGGCCAGCCCGGATGTGTGGGCAGGGTTTTCAGCCAGCGTTAACAGTGTCTTCAAACACTGGCCCAGACCAGGTTTTTCGGCCAATTCAGCCAGATTTTCCACAGACCCAGCCACAAAATTCACAGCCAAGCACAAGTTTTTCTGCAGAAACTGGGTCAGATAATCCTGAAAATCTGCAAGATGTGGAAATTAATCGGGTTATGGTCAATCTGATGATGATTGGAACAACTGGGGTGAAGAAATCAATTGCAAAATTGAATGAATACATGGCCGACTTTTGTTGCAGGAAGGAAGAAATCCTGAGAAAACGGCTGAAAATCTGGTGGGTGAGGCAGAAAACAGGCTAAATCAGGCATTGGCCATGTCACAGGGGCAGACATTGAATCTGTTCAATCAGGCATTGGGCATGCATGATCAACGAATGGCTGATCACATTGCCATGGTGAAACGTGAAATTCAGGCTGAACTGAGTGCAACCATAAACGACTTGCTTTTTCAGTTTCAACAAAATGGTGGAATGGTGCAAAATCTGGCCCAATGCCAAAGGCATTTGTTGAGTGTGTAAATGGAACGGCAGTTTGCTGAAAAAGTGAAGACAGTGGAGGATGGAGTAAACACGTTTTTTGAGGCCCAGGTTGAGGGGTTGAGAAAAAATGAGAGGGATTTTTCTCAGAAGCTGTCGATTTTGGAACAATCTGTGGGGAAATGCATGCGGCGGTGCAGCGAGTGGGGGAGAAAGAAAACAGCAGGAAATTGCTGCTTATCATGTCAAATCTGCAGTCGGTGAGCTAAGCTCTGGTCTGGAGGGTCGCTTTGGGATCATTTTTCAGCAACGCTATAGTTTGGGGGAGACTGAGTGTGCCAAATGTCAGGCACAGGCTGACAAATTGAAGGAATTTTCACAGTCCCTGGAGCGAGAGAGCAAACCTCTGAGTGATCGTTTGGGAGGTTGGATAATTTTTCTGGGTCGGAAAGATTTTCTCTTTGAGAAAGTCTGTGAACTGATTAACAAGAGTGAGGAAACAATTCGGTTGGAGTTGCAAAGGAGTTGGGGCTGCAAACGAGAAAGAATTTGGAGGTGATCATCAGTGAAATGTTGCAGGAAAGGTGACACTGAGTGAAAGGGGGGGGGCAATTTGAGAAAGTTCAGGCCGAAATGGAAATTCGATGAAACAGCAGGTTGGAGTTTTACTGCAACAGCAGTGTAATTAACTTCGAAAAGAACAGCAGGAGCGGAAAAGTTGCAACAACAAAGCTGGATTCATTTCAGGCTAAGTTTTTGGTGATGAAAATCAGCAAGCTGAATCTGCCAACCTGCGACAGTGTATCTGACAAAGGAAAACGGAGAAAAATCAGCTGGAAATCCAGAAATCGACGTGTTTGATCTTTTTGGTTACAACGATTTACCTGTGATCGAGAAAAATCCGGTTGAAATTGAAAGCTATGAAAACGCTGAACCAGGGTCACATGCGACACATGTCAGGCAGGTTTGTGCACGACCTGTGGGGGCAGTGCCTGCAGGTACAGGGCTGGTTTCATCAAATGCAGTGGCAACGCATCAATTGGATGAAAACCCTGGTAGCTCCAAATTTTTCTGGACAGCCAAAAGACTGGTTGTCCTTTGTGCGTGATTGGGAGCAATATTTCATGACGTTGGTTACTTTAAAGAATGGAAATGTGTCTGATTAACCCAAACTTCGGCTTTTTGCAATGACTTTGGACGACACAAATAAAAAGGAATTGCAATTCCGAATGGAATTGAACGGAAAAACATCTTTCGAGGAGGAATTTGACAGGATTGACGGGAAATATGCTGGAACTCAGTCCGACAGTGCCAGAACAAAATGGTATGATGTGAACCTCGTGAACCAAGTGAAAATTACCGTACGTAAATGGCGAGACTTTTGTCACAAATTTCAAAATGGCCTGGAGACAGGTGAAAAGCGCCACTGACGATGGAGGCAGAAAGACTGGTCAAGAGAAAACTGCCAAATTTCATTT
>CAAHFI011586946.1:0-11046 GCA_900893395.1 Euglena gracilis
GATGGTGGTTCCACACTGGTCTGGGAGTGTGTGGTGCCCCCTGTTAATCAGAATGGTCATCAAAAAATGTCCTGGGATTCAAGTTCAACCTCAGTGGGGATTGTTTAAAAATTGCCTGGGTGAGGTCATGCCCCTCACCAGATGGCCCCTCCTCTGTGTGTTGTTATCAGGGAGGGTTTACAAAGGAAAGAAGTTCCACCTGAAAACATCACACTTTATCTGAATTCCTTGACGGGCCTGGGCAGGTATGGGAAAGGATTTCAAGCCTTGTGGAACCTTTGTGAGCAGGAGGTGGTGTAACCCTCCCACATGACAGTGGAGGAAACAGCCAGCTCCATTTTGAGACTGTCCAAGCACTCCACATCAAGCAAGAAATGCTTATAGTGCTGTACTGCTGATTCCAGGTTGGGAGACTTTCGACTCCCCCCCCCCTCATTGAAAAAGAAAAAGATTTGGGCCACTTCTGGTGAAAAGTATTCCAGACATGCAAAGGAAGTCATTTTAAAGCTTTTGGCCACTCTCCTGAACTGGGATAGTATTCAAGAGGTCAGACACAGAATGTTTTTGTGTATTTGTTTGTTCTATTAGTGCAGGTCATTAGATCTACAACGTTTGCAGAGAACCAAGTCCAAGGTGGGAACAAACTTCTTGATCAAGCTGAGACGAAATGGCCAACTGAGGCCCAGACTCGAACATTTGATGACGTTGCTGACTAAACTCACAGAGTTATGCCTTTCTGCTTTTGCTATGTCGGTTGGTGGCTTTGACAGCTTTCCAGGGAGTGCAGGGTGGTGCAAGTTCTTGTCTTATCATCCTCCTTATGCACCTTCGACATCAAACAGTTTGGGCAGGGTTATCAAATATTTGTTATCACGGTTGGGAGGCCACACATTTTTTTTTGTTGGAGCTCACAGCACCAGGGCTCACAGCACAGCAACAAGTCCCCTTTTCCCCAGTATTGGGCCTGCAAAAGCCCACCCGGATAAAGCCTGTCAACCTATTGGGTCTGCAAAAGCTCTTTTCCTTCTTACACTGCAACATCTATTCGCCTAAATGTTTTACTGGCCACCAAAGGTCACCGACCATCCATTCATGTTTCTCTGTCACACTGGTGATTGGTTCATCTTTCCTGGCACTGGAGTTGGTACTATCCTCATCCTTTATGATTATGAGTCTGCACCCAGCCTCCAAATCGTCTGTTTCCCCAACGCCATCGACACCTCGACCTTGACTGAAATCACCTGGTGCTTTGGTTCTACTGACATCTCTCACTCTGGTTGTGGTTACGTCGACATCTCCCACCCTTGCTCTGGTTGCGTCGACATTCTCCCACTGCAGCTGTGGACACCCTGACCAAAACCTTCTCCAATTCTGGGACCATGGCCTGCCCAGCTGTCAGTAAGTACCATTGGGACCCAGGTGGGTGGACCAAGATCCAGGGTCAGAGATCAGAGGTCACAGACTAATGTAACCCAGGCAGCCAGACAAAGACCTCCTGCGCAGACCACATCCCCCCAAAGTTGATGCTATTGATGTGGAAGGCCTGCAGACCAAGAACAACCTTGGCTTATTAAGGCCCTGGTCCATTCATGATGAGCCGTTACCAGTGGTCAGATCTTCCAGCCAGAATGATCAGTCCTTGTCAAGGATCACTCATCTCACAGCTGAACACATTTCAGTCCTTGGCTAACCAAAAAGACCACCACGTCCGATGACACCCTCCAGTATGCCCTTATCAGATTTCAAGTTCCCGTCCAGGTTTCCCCCAACCAGCACATCAACCTCAACCCCAACCCCTTCAACCCCTACATAGTACCCATCATCCAGTGCAACCACGTTACCAGCCAAGGCCCACCAACACAGTGGACAGATCCCAGAAGGACTTGGCGATGGACATCTTGCAGCTGATACAATCAAGAGGCAGACCCCATCAGGGAAATGTCCGTGGAGGCCAGGGGGCCAATTACAGGAGATCCCAGTTCAGGAGGGCCCTCTTTGCCATGACCACTGCCGGCATGGATTTTGGCTTCTTGCCATCACATCTGTCCATTTCTGTCCTGGTAGCTGAGTTATCAGACTTCTAACCCCAGCATCATGGCTGGCTGGTACCTTCCCTATATTTAGATGTTTTCACCATCATCTTGCCTGGCTGACTTCTTCCCTACTTTTTGGATGTTTTTTCAACAAACCTTCCTGAAGCATGTACCATCATCAATTTCTTCAAACCAAACAAGCAGTGGTCTTCCTGAGACTGACACCAGAGCCTTTTTATCTGGGACATGTAAAATCTGGCCCAGACCCCCAGCCATCAACAACGCATTCAGTACTGCATCCTGGCCCCGGACATCCTGACACAGCAGTCTACGTATCAGTGTGTGCCTCTGGAGAAGTTCTTCAACTGCCCATAGATCCACCTTGTACTGTACCTTTAGCACACCATGTCCAGTTGGCCAGACCATCCAGAGGGTCACCCCCCCCTGAATCAACATTCAAAGAAACACCCCCCTGCACCAAACATTTCAACCACAGCCCCCTGGATCAACATTCAAAGAAACACCCCCCTGCACCAAACATTTCAACCACAGCTGGTAGCCCCATCCCTGTTAACAGCTTGATACTACTGCCCCCCTGGGCATACAAACCATACTTTTCAAATCCACCTCAGTCCCTCACCCACCTTTCTACAAGCAAACATTGCATCCCAGTGGTATTGAGCAGTCCGACCAGCAGTTCAATCTCAGAGTCCTGAAAAATTGGAAAGACAAACTGAACACACATTTGACACATATCGCTATCTCCAGCAACCCAGTTTGGGCTTTTCAATGGGTTATTCATGCATCAAATCCATCCGTACCTCTGTTGGACAAAATGCCCTCCCTCCTAAAGGTGCCTGTAATCTCCCCTGAACATGGCCCATGCAGTTTATCCATCATCCTGGTCAGTGTAGGCACACCACTAACAGCTCCTGGAACCTAGTCCTTTTCAAATGACGGCCTTTTGCCTGCCTCTTCTTTTCGACACCACCCCCACCCACAAAGGAAAGCATTCGCTGAGGAACCCGCCCCCCCCTTTCCCACAGTGTCCACACTGGAATGTCCAAAACTTAAAAAAAAAAGCACAAAATCCCTGAATTGCCCATTTCGCAGTAGCGATGAACCAAAACAGCAAAAAATACAGCAGGTCTCGCACCAAGAATCAGCCAATCCCGCACCACCTATTTCACCCCCTCCCAGCCACAATGACAACCGTTCTCTGAGGAACACTCCCCCCTCTTCCGACACTGTCTACACTTGAACTCCTAAAACTCCAAAAGCCTAAAAAAGACAAAAAATTCCCTGTATTGCCAATTTCGTTATTCCGAAAACTCAAAACAGAAAAAAAATCCAGCAAATCCCGCACCAAGACCTACCACTCATGCCAAAGTCAGCAACCCAAACATGCTGCCCGTCAGATTGCTCCCAACCCGAAACCCAATACTGTGGTCACAGCCAAAACAAGACCAAACACCAGGCCCCCCACCATTAGCAACTGGAGCTGTTCCCTTCGCTGCGCATTCAAAGAGTCACACTTAAAACCCTATACTAAGAGCAGGAGATGTTGAAAAAAATCCAGGGCCTCAAAATGGCCCGTCCTCCCAATTGTCCGCAGAGACAGTCTGGGACACCACAGAGCGGTTGGGGCAGATAGGGAAAATATGGTGCTTCTCCTTACACTCCATACGAGCGTCCGGTCCGGGAAAGCGTGCACGAAAACAGTTCCAGCGTTGTGCTCTGGCGGTGTGTGCTATGTGGCTCGAATATTCGCCACCAAGGTTTCTAATTCCTACACATGCATCGCTGCCAAGAGCATTGCGCCTCGTGCCTCCACTCAATCCCCATACCACGTCCTTGACACATCACGCTGGTCCCTTGAAGAGCTGGTGCCAATAGCAAATGAAACCTGGTTTAAGGCAGACTGCGACCTGTGCCGGCGCCACTGGATGACTTGCAATATTTCAGTGCTACTCACGCATGAAACACTCTGTAAACCACGTTTGTGGGACCCCAACTACGATTCTGATGCAAGCCTTCCTCACGCACCTCCTGCGCCACAGGGTCCCCGACCTGGCAACCACAGTGAAAACACCAGCCAACACCAACAGTACCAGCAACAGCAAACACGGCCGTCGGTACGCTCTCATCACCACCAACAATCCCACAGCTACACTGGCCAATCCAAAGTCTCTACCACTTCACACTCAAAACAGCCTCAGAGCAGCTATTGTGACTCACGGTGATGTCCAAAAGCAGCCAGGTCCTGAAGAACACAGAAGAACAGACATTTCGGCCAAACACACCCTCCTCCGGTCACGGTAACCCCCCATACCCCTATCGCAACCACACTCCACCCTCCAGGCTGTCGGAATACATGGTCGACCCCCCATGGGGAAACTTCAAGTGCCACCAGGGTATCAACCTTGGTGGATGCCTTTGCAAGCTGCCACAATGCACAATTTCGTGACTATTGGGATAAGAGCGTGGATTGATTCACCAAGAACTGGTGTACACAGAAGGCCCCATGGATGAACCCACCCTTCAACAACCTCCCAGCAGTTGCACAGCGTCTAGCGTCTGCTCACCGCCGGGGGACACGTAGTAGTCCTAGCGCCAGCATGGTCGACAACTCTGTGATCACTACAACTACTTTGCACGCGCTCAGCAATCCTCCCGCCAGTCCTCCTACTTCGTGTGCGTGGAACAGTGCTGATGCCTGCACCACGATGGAGAACACATGCTTTCTACGTTAACCGCCCAAAACCTAGTCCAAGAGACCACTTGAAACCCCCACGGCCCATACACCCTCCAACCTGTCCCACAACACGGGGATGACCTCCTCTTTTTCCTGACAACTCATCTGCCACCCATGCCCTCCTGGGCATTCTTTCAGAACAACGCGCAATGGATCTCCATTGTACACTTTGCGGGCCGCGTTTTCGTTCTTGAAAAACAGGTTGCTTTGTGACACTAGGTTCGCCGCTCACTGGATTTGCAGTTCCTGTGGAAGGAACCACTGGTTTTGGGACAGCCACCCACAACAGCCTCCGAGCCACCTTTTGACCCGACGCCCACCATCTGTGTACTATCAGTGCCAGGTGCATGCGACCACTCACTGCTACCCAACAGAACCTGCGCAGACTGTCAAGGCCGAGGTTCACTCATGACCTGTGAAGACATTGAAAAAAGACCAGGACCACGGCGCTTGCACCAGACAATGGGGATGGGGAAACGAAAGCCTTCCAAAACGGGCCGGGGAAACTTGTTGTCCTGTGGAGACGTAGAAGAGAATCCTGGTCCAGCTGCTTCAAGCTCTGACATCCCCTTCTTCGCTTGCCCTCTGGGGGACACCTTTGCCTTCGAGGGCCAAAACATTGATTCCTTGTGAACACATGTCAACAGAATACACGTCAGCGATGGAAAAATCCCACCGAAAGCCTGGCTTGAAAAAAAATCAGCACTGGGTGTGCGACAAATGTTGGCTGTTGGTGAAGGGGCCAAGGTGCACAACACAAAACTGTGTGCCTGTGATCCGAAGGGAAGCAGCGTACCAAACATGAGAGCTCCCGAAAGCTTCCTTCACACTCTACCTAACAGAAAACAAACACCTCTGAGTCAATCCATTCCACCGGACCTACCCTCCACCGACTGCATTCTCAAAGCCCATTGGCCCACCCCTCGACAGAATACCCACAGAGGCAAGGCGAGCGGCAGCTGAATCTTTCTCTCATGTACTGAATGACCTTCTCGAACATCCTTCTTGGGAACGCCTCACAACTTCGGTTGCCTGGCCGAAAATTGTGCTAGCCAGCCCACGAAAAGAGTGGCAAAAAAAGAGTGGCAGGGACATCAATACCAAAATACCGAACATATATTTGCAAGAGCCGAGTGAATCCAATTTCTAAATTTGAAGGATCTGTGGAACGCGAAGAAAAAAAAAACCGCACCCCCGTCAACCCGAAGCCAACGCAAAAGAGGACCCAATGAAACCCCAATGACCTTACGTAGAGTGTGGCAACTGGTCAACGACGGCCAGTTCTCTCGAGTAATGAGGATCCTGAAGTCAACTGGAAGTCAGGATCTGAATGACCCCAGAGTGCAAAGAATCCTGAAGGACCAACACACAAACAAGCAAGTCATCAATGAACTGCCCTGTGTCCCAGCACACACCCTATGTTTTGGAAATGACCCAGCCGCAAAGGACGAAAGGCTGGAAGAGCTAGCCAAGCACATTCGAATGTTTCACAAGACGACTGCCCCCGTACCCTCGGGCCTGAAAGCCACACACCTGCAAGACATGCTTCTGGTGAAACAACAAAGCATCAAAAATGGCCTTCTGCATGCGATTGATCAACTGACAATATCTGCCCTCACTGGGCAAGTGCCGGCCAAAGTAGCCAACCTACGTGGAGCCGCGAGAATAGTTGCTTTAAAACAGAGAAGAAATTTCTCCAGTTGAACCAAGACTCCGACGAAGATGTGGATGAAGAAGTCACACCTCAGCCGACAAAAAAGTACACAAGAGCGGTCGCTATTGGAGAAATCCTCAGGAGACTGATAGGCATAATGACCATCAAATTGAAAGAAACAAAGCAAGTGATGGACCGACTTCGCGTTGCAGTAGGCACACCAAAACGTGCCGAACAAACAGTAATGTTGGTAAAGGAGAAGTTGAATGCACTGAATGAGAAGCAACAAGAGACTGACTGGTGCCTTATAACGATCGACTCTTCCAACGCTTTAAACAGCGTCTCAAAACAAAGAATGCTCGTCGAAGTTGCGAAACACTCACCCCATCTGTTGCCATGGGTACAGAACCTTTATGGAGAAGAGTTGCACCTCTATGCAAACGAAAATAAGATTGCCAGCCAGAGGGGGGTGCATCAGGTATGCAATTTTGGGACACTCCTGTTTGCCCTCGCTATACACCCCATTTTCTCTTCAGTTCAAGGAGTGCTTCTGAACAGATGGTACACAGACGATGGGACAATGATCGGAAGGACTGACAAAGTTGAAGCCGACTTCAAAACAATTACTGGGACACTTCAAAGAAATCGGCCTGGAAGTCAACAAGTCTAAATGCGAAGTGTGGGGGCACAGGGCAGACAAGCTATTTGCCTCAAGCTGGAAAACCAATCAATCCTGAAAAACTGCAAACATCTCCCATACAGCGGCTCAGCTACGTCACATCTCGTAATCGTACTACACAAACCCAATGCACAAAAATAACCAAGCCAATTTACTAAATATTGGGGGAAGACAAAAGAGGAAGAGATCCAACAACAAACACAAACCGTCACCGCTGTCAGGGACTCACATCTGCAACACCTTCTCCTCACCACGTGCCTCACAACTTCCAAGTTTGAACACGTACTGCGAGCAACAGACGTATCTGGCATTAGAGACCAATTGGAGAACGCAAAGGACATCTTAATCACCACCATTGAAAAGCATTGAATGCAGAACTCACTGATGAGGAAAAAACGCAACTGTTCTTTCCAACGAGCGAATGTAGTTTTGGATACAGAGACCCCACAAAACAGTGGGCTCCAACGCGACTGGCAGCAGTTAAAGAATACATGGCCACCATCAAGAACCTTCGTTCCAGCCACAAATCCAAGCGCGCTTCCCTCAAGGAACAAAAGAAGCCTTTGACTTACTGAAAAACAAATAAGAATGGGTGCAGTTACGCCTCGCAATATTGGAACAAAGCATTGACAACCTGGATCAAGCAGAACCGCAGGATACCCGTTGCAAAAAAAGGGCAAAATCAATTGCAGCCACGGAAGCAAAAGAATGGAAAAGAATGGGAACCTCCAGGAACATCATTCGCAAGAGTCTCTTCGAGAACAAGGCGCTGTCCTGGCTCTGAACGTTAACCTTGGCCGCTCACTCAAAACTTCCTGGCCACACAGAGTTCCAACTCCTGGTAAAGTGGTTCCTTGGCCTGCCCGTGCTGCCACAAGAACACACGGGTTGCCCCTGCCCCATGTGTTTTAAACCCCTTGACATATGGGGTGACCACCTAGTCTCATGCACGAAAAGCAGACTAACCCAAAGGCACAGCGACCTCCAAGAGAAGCTATTGGAATTGCTGCGAAGAGGGGGACACACATCACAAAAGGAACACTCACTCCCAGTCAACGAAAGACCGGTGATATCCTAATCGTAGGCAAGGACAGAAAGTTGCAGTGGACTTGACATGTTTATCCGCTGTGTCTCAATGAGAACGTAACAACGCCGAAAGAAGCGACGGCAATCCTCAAGCAAGCGGGGTACCAAAACATCAGCAAATATGAACAACGATTCTCAAGGGTTGGATGGAAGCTGTTCCTTGCAGTAAAACACCCGTGGAGTGGATGGACAGGAAAGCGAACTGACCTCATTCAGCGAATCCTGCAAGACACAACCAGAGACACCCCCCACGAAGAAGTGGGTGCGCAACAGAACAACGACTGGGCAGAACTAAAGTTCGTCTCAGCACGAATCACGGCAACGCAATTGGCTGCAGTGACGGACGCAGGGTTTCATGAAACCAGAAAACCCAAACGAGAGTGGTGGACACTCACCGCGGACCCAGCGGGAAACCACATGCGTGAAGGCAAATCAAATCCGGAAGCATCAGCCAGGAAAAGAGCAAAGAAAAAAACCGCAGATGGTTGCCAGCCCCGGACAAAAGCTCGCAAAGAGACAGACAAAAACAGGTAAGCACGACGCAATCTAAGCAGGTGCCCCCACTCTCCCCTCAAATCCAACGCAAACATGCAAACAAACACGGAGAGCAGCAGAGCCAAGCCCCGAGTCACCTAAAACACCAGAAGACACGCACCAGACACAAACATGCCACCAAAGGCAAACACCCAAAACACCCCCGCCGCAGCAAATGGCACTTCACACCGAATGACACACGCCCAGCCAGGCAAACACTAAGGGCACCATGCCGCATTATATATAACAAGTGGGTGTTGCCCATTAACCCCAAACAAAGGACACACTCACGCCCCGCCAGGCAAACACCCAAAGTACCCCCCGCCGCGTTATATATGAAAAGTGGGTTTTGACGATTTTCCTCCCAGCAGACACACGCCGCACACAAACACGCCCCGCCAGGTAAACAACCAACACATCCCCCGCCGCGTAATATATAGAAGCTGGGTTTAGCCCATTTTCCTCTAACCACTAACCACCAACAAGTGACATTCCACGGAGTGTGACTGACCACAGAGTGTGACAGACCACGGAGTGTGACTGACCACCGAGTGTGACTGACCACGGAGTGTGACCACCGGCACACCCGCGGTCTGTGGTGGCACAGGAGGTCACAAGGTGTTCCTCTTGTATCCAGGGCCAAAAGAGACGATATCCTGGGCCCGGGGCACGGTCTGGGTGAAGCTGTGCTACACGCCGTGAATTCCAACCCGCATTGTTCCAGGGGTGCTGCCGTCAAAATGTACAAGTCTTTGTTTGGGTTTGTCCTCAGAAATGGTGTGTGAATTAGGGGGTTGGAAAAACACAGAGGCTTTTGCAATTAGATCTCATCTTGTCTTTTTGTTTCGCAAGTGAGGTCCATCTGTCCCAGGTCACGGTTTATCCCGAGTCTACTGTTCGCTTTCGGTGCCCCGTCTGCCATGGCTCGTTTGCCTTTAGGGAGTGCGCGTATGCGGGGCCCACCCCACCAATGGGTCTGGAGTTGGTTTACTCAAAAATTGGGTCTTTCAGCACAAGAAGTCTTTGAAATTGTCCAGTTGAGTTCTAAGCCCATTGTAGAGAACCTGCTGCACAAGGTGCCTTTGAAAATGCCCCAGCCCCCAAACTTCGCTGCAAAAACAGGACTCACAAGGGCAGAGTGCGCTGCTCGAGGTGCCACGCAATCTCTCGAGGACAACCGACAGGGGAGAAGGACACCGAGGGCGAAGCTAAAAGCCCTTGTGAGCCCGACCCCCCACCCGTACCAGACAATATGCACTCAAAAGCCGTCGCTCGGTCAAATGAAAATGGGGGCGTGCGATTGTCGGTTTGTCACCCCCGAGGGAGCACCAGAAGCACTGCCACTGTTGGAACGTCGGAGAACCGCCTTCAAAAAACTCTCGTGGTGGCCTCAAAAGGTCTTTGTGCTTCTTCCTCAATGTCCCTTCCTCACGACCGGAGTTCTCGTACTCCCTCGAGGAAAACCGAAAGGGAGTACGAGACACCTCGGGCTCCGCACTTTGCCATTGTGAGGCCAGATTGTGCACTGAAATTAGGGGGGCCATGGCTTTTTCCAAGGCACCTTGGGCACCAAGTCTTTGATCGTGGCTTTTGAAAGCTTTAACCTCTTTCCATTGACCAATTTCACAAACTTTCTGTGCTGAAAGGCCCATTTTTTTGAGCAACCAAACCATTGCCCCTCTGGTGGAGTGGGGTCCCCACACCTGGGTGGTACTCCTTGTTTGGTCAAAAATTCTCTTCTAATGGAAGCAATTGTGTCAGCATTTACGGGTGCATAGGGGGGGTTTAGTGGAATCAGAAGGAGACCCTCAGGCTTTACGTTAAACGTGGCGGCCACATAAGCCGTAATTAAAAGAAATTTACTGATTTGGGGACATTGGGGAGTTGAGACAACTCTTTCCCACTTGTGAGACTTTTTGTACTTTACGTTTGATTTGAATGTAGGGTGCTCCCACCAACACCTTTGTGGCTCTTGTGACTTGTTAAAAATCAGATGAACGATGTATACAGAGGATGTCTGAACAAAAAATGATCTGTGTGCGCAATGTATGAATGTCAGTGGGTATAGGCTGCCTTGCCAGCCCAAGGAGGATTGGGAGGGGAGCCCAAAAGGCACCATACTTCTCCGGATTTTGGTTCCAATCCCTTTTATAAGGTGCTAGTGTGTACCAGGCACGATCCCAGTTCTGTGGTTCGCCAAAGAACTGCTCATCCACAATCTGAATGCTGAGCATAGTCTCAGAATTAGGATTGTGGCAGAGTCTAGGGATAATCGTGATCACGATCACGTGTGATCACGTGACCT
>CAAHFI011588023.1:0-16458 GCA_900893395.1 Euglena gracilis
TCTGATTCCCTTCCCAATTCCCAAAAGCCTTCGCTTTCGCCTTGGCGCACCTACTTGGGAACTGAAAATCAGAGTAACAGTAAAAACCCTTTTCCCACTTCCCAAGAAGCAAAGCACGGAGCAATGCAGGGAGGACGGACTGGAAACCAAGTCCGGTCCGGAAAGGAAGGAAAAGGTATAAGAAGAATACCACCTGTGGAGAGAGAAGGGGCACCCATTAGGAGATCCTAATAGGATCTGCTTCCATCCTAACTTCCTCAACGGAAGGGGACAGAAGCATACGCCTGGTACACATCCCCCTCCCAGGGCTATGCCCGATTTCCCCTTTGGACCAGGCATTCTGGCCACAGGGATTTCGGACACAGACCTGGTCTGTGGGAGGTGCACCCTGGCGCATCCACAGGGGCCCTTTCCGTCGCACAGGGGTCCACTCAAAGGGGGGGGCGGAAAGGAGGGGACCCAAAAGCCCAAAACGCGCAAAATGGTTTCACCTATTTTGCGGTGGCTTATGGGTATAGTATATTATAGCCCACTGGGGAAAATGGGGCTGGCAGGTTTCCTTGCCAAGCAAACCCATCCACCCAGTTTGGGTGTGCCAAGGCACTTGGGGTTGGGTCCATGGGCATTCCAGGAAAACCCATGGGGAGGGTGTGGAAGGAGGGGGCCTCTGACCAGTCAAACCTGGGCAGGGCGCATGGCCAGTCAAACCTGACCACGCAAAAGGAAATCCTACTCTACAAAACCAACTGCCGGCGACAGCATTTGCCCCGGGGGGAAAGTAGAGAGGAGTGGGGGGTTGGCTTAGGCCAGAAAAGTTGTGCTGTCTGGCAGCCTTAAGGCCTCAAACGGCCGAAAAGAAAAGAAAGGGAAAGGAAAAGAGGCCGTCGGCCCTGTGCGCTGCGTGTCGCACGCCCGCGAGAGGGGAGAGGGGAGAGGGGTGTGCATGCATGCGCACGGAATCCTGCACATGGCAGCATCCCGGTGGGAACTTACTAGCGGCGAATACCGCAAAGGGTCTTCGAAGGGGCTGTTCGGGCGAATACCCAAACAGGGTGTCAGGCGAATACCTGACGAGGGTGCTGAAAGACGCCGCATTGGCGCTGACAGACACCTCACCTGCCTTTATCGGCTGGACGTTCGCGGACCTCACGCCAGTAGTCGTGTTGGGGGTCCCCTAATGGGTCCTCAACCAACTCCAGTTGGCGTGGGGAACGCGGCGGAGCTGATTCACTCCGAATGGTGTTGAGCTCCGGATCGTTGACATCAAAGGAAGGGGTCTCCCAGTCCTTGATCCAATTATCCGGCAGCTTCTCCCTGGTACGTTCAGCATGATGCTGAAGATACCGTTGGAGTTGCTCCCAGAAAATTCTGGGCAGCATCACCGGCCAGATGATGTAATTCATCCGGGGGTGATTCGCAGGCACCTGCGGGGGCATCCCCGGGGTCTGCTTGAAGTTGATGTCATACATCCACCTCGCTGTCCGAGCTCTTGCGGTATGGGGCCGTAATACAGCCGCCAACCAACCTCTGAAGTCCACCAAATCGTGTTCTTCAGGAGGCCACAGTGGCAAGGCGTATCCGCCATGCTGACGCTTGGAGAACAGGGGGTAAACCTGTGTCTCCCAGTCGCCATCAGTCCAGAGGTAAGGCATTCTTACCTTGGCGTGTTCCTCGACGGCGAGGCGCATTGCCCCAGCGTCGATCTGGAACTCACGGGCCATTCCCGTGTGGCGGTAGCTTTCTACCTTTCGGAAGTCGGAGTGCTTCAGGCGGCCTTCCACCTGCTTGTACTCCTTCTTCCACTTCTCCAGTGTCTCCCAGTGCTGGGGGACAATGGTGGTGACTGCTCCATCAGCAGTCTGCACGAACTTGCCTCCTATACAGTTGATGCACAAGGCAGGGATATCCCTGTCGTGAGCATTCTCACTGTAGGAGTAGTTCAAGCTGTGCTTCCAGGCATTCAGGCACTCGCCACATACGAGCGCCACACAGTTCGGCACATATGCCCTGTGATGGAACCACGAGGATTGCACCTGCCGCTTGCACACATGCACAAGCGGTTGGTTGTGCCGCACATGGTGGCACACGGTGCACGTCCAGGCAAAGGACGTGCCGTGCTGGAAATCCAACACGCAGTCCTCGCCAAAGTACTGTGCCAGTACTCTGGGTGAGCGCCTGTTCCAGAATGTCCAGGTATGTTCCGGGACATAGTGGAAAGGTTCTCCTCGGACGAAGAGGGGCTGAATCCATCGATTCAGTGACCCTTTCTGGTGCCTAATAGCAGCCAGTTTCTTCGTCCTCTCTTCCACGGTGCCTAGTCTGGTCAGGATATCCTGGGTCCAGAGCTGGGCATCCGCAGACACAGGAGGTGAAGCAGGTTCATCCTGCTCCTCATCCGTCGATCCGGCGGAAGATTGGGCCTGTCGACCACGAGCCTTACCTTTCGGTTTGCTCTGGCCGTACCCGGACGATGCAACGGCCGAATAGTCGTGCATTGTCGTAGGGCCTTTCGGCTGTCCGCCAGTCTGACCTCCAGCGCCACCTTTCGGTGGTGGTTTCCCATCACCGCCTTTGGAAGGGGGCTTACAGGGTGCAGCACCCGGTTTGCCTCCTTTCGGCTTCGCACTCCCGGAATCAGGAGACGACGCCTGCGGCTTACTCCTGGTATCAGGAGCCGATGGTGCCGGAGTAGACGTTTGCCGTCTGGGCGAAGCGGGCATACTGACCGCTGGGTCGCGCATGACGCTCCGAGGGGTCGGCACTCGTTCCTGGGGTTGTTCAGCCGGCCGTCGCCGAGCAGGTTCATCCTGTCCGACGAGGCGTGGCACTGTGGTCGTCACCGGAATCGGTGCTTCCACAGGCGCTGGCGCTCCCAGAAACTCTGCCATTGTCCTCGGGACGGCAGGGACCCTGCGCGGTGTCGGTGGTCGTGGGGGTATCTCCTCCACTTCCATTTCGACATCCGGTCTAGGAGGTTGATCCTCCACAACCGCTGGCGCAGGTGCTACGGGAGGTTGATCCTCCGCTGTAGCCGGTGCGACAGATGGCTCTGTCGGCTGGGGTTCATCCCCTGAAGGTGGTTGCACTGCTGCCGGAGATGGGGGTGTGGGGACACCGACATCTGGTGTCTCCACGACCTCAGCGGCGGAGCTTGATGCTACGCCTCCACCTCGTGGCGTTAGTGCAGCAGCCACGGCAGTAATGCCAGTGACACGGCGCCGAGCACACGGCCTCCTAACGAGGTGCGTGCTGTGGGACTGGCAGGTTCTTCGAGGATATCCTCGACGACCATACCAGTCACCTCGGCTGGAGGCTCAGCCGTTGGAACAGGCGTAGCAGCCACAGGTATATCCCCTGCGGGTGCTTCGTCTGGCCTAGGCTGTGCCGGAGCATGCAGAGCAGCGTAGAGGATATCCTCCACGTTCTCACCTTCCTCCTCAGGAAGTTCCTGGTCTCCACCTACCGGTGGACAGACGGGAGCCGCGCGGGGGCCGGGGAAACCGATCGTTCCCCTGCCGCTCGCGGGGCAGAGACGAATGATACAGCCGTTCCTGTCGGAGACGGCGGCGCTGCCTCCAGAATGGTGACGGAGGGGCTGCGGTCGCGTTCCTCCCGCCGCGGAATCGCGGTGGTGGAAGCGACTGACGCCTCCGTCTCCTTCGCGCCAGAGGTTCATCCTCTGGGGCGATGAAGGCGCGCAGATCCTCGGGCGAACGAGGATCGTCGGGGTGCCATCGGCATCCCTGGGCATCCGCCAGCCTGTAAAAGGCCAGCGTACTGCTGCTGGCGCTGTTGGGCCAGGGTGGCGGCCATGATGGCTGCACCCAGGCGTTGCAGGCCTGTTCGGGCCCAGGAAGCCGCGGTAACGCGTGTCTTCCCAGACCTCGAAAAACCCTCCTCGAACTCCTGCACGCATGCCAGAATCGGCATACCCAGGTCGAGGATGGCCTTCGGGTGATTCATCAGCTGGAGGAATACCTCCCTGTCGAGGGTACCGCCAAACTGTCGCCTCAAATGTTCCTCCAGGTCTATCAGCCAGGTGCCAGTTGGGGCGCAGGTCGGCGATAACCGACGACGACGAGGTCCCTCAACGGGGTCGCCGTAGTCTGGTGGCAAGCTTTCCATACCAGGCCTATCGTCCTGGGGGTCACGGAGATGTATATACACCTCCATGACGTAGGTGGTCCAGGCTCGCCACCAGAACTGTGCAGCATAAAAATACGCTGCTTGTGGACGCGGCGACTTTTGCCCTGGACATCCGGGGCGTCGCGGCACACATGCATAAGCATGCGGCGTCCCATCTCCAGGCCCGGGTTATCCCGAGGCGGTGGAGGACTTCCGCGCACGCCGAATCCCCAGAAGTCGACAGGAAATTCCTGCCGGCAGTACTTACAACAGAGGTCATACCTCTGTGGGTAAGCCAGGGAAACGCGCTTAACGCGGAAGGTGGAGCCGTAATGGCTCACCAGCCACACCTGGAGGTTGTTGCACCACAACACCTCGATCAGGCGTTCGATGTCGGGGTTCAGTGGGTAGTATTTCCACTGCACACCGAGGGGCCCGACTGTGTGAATACAGTCGAAGATTGCCTTCAGCCTTCGGGCCAACACATGCTGGTCCCGAAATCCTAACTGGTGCAGGTAACTGCGGCCAGTGGAGTCGCTGAAGAGACCCCAGTTCTGGCAGGGGTATCCCAGCCAAAACCAGAGTTCCCAGAAACCCGGCTGGGCATCCAGCAAGGGTCTGCCACCTTCACCTTCGAAGGCGTACAGGTCAATTCCGTAATGGAATTGTCTGACTCTGTTCTCGGTGTGGTGTAATACCACCTCGATGACTGCTTGGAGGGGTGACGGGGCGGTTTCCTGCAACATGGTAATCATGCTGCATTCGCCAGCCTTCGTCCTCCAGCTCCTCCTTGAACCTGAGCATTGCTCAAAGTCCGAGAGGACTTCTGCTGGTTCTTCCTCCTCCTCACGGGCTGTACCCTTACCTTGCCCTCACCCTTACCTTTGCCGGCCACGCCTTTGCCTTCTCCCTTGCCTTTGCCCTCAGCCTTACCTTTGTCCTTCCCTGTCTGGCGAATACCAGAGGGTCGGGCGCTCGGTGCGGCAGGAGTCGGTTCGGTACCTTCCCATTCCATCTCTGGGGAGGGACCTTGCCGTTCCGCTGCACGTCGCGGTGACGGCGTGGCTGGGCGCTGGCTAGGAGCCTGGCGTGGGCTTGGTTTCGGCGTAGGGGGTCGCGGCTCCTTCCATACCGGAGGGATCGGCGGTGGCATTGCGGCAACAGGACGGCTCATCGCTGCCTGTGCCACTGCCGGTGGTTGCCAGCCGGGGTATCCTGGCTGGCTTCCACCTGCATTGCCGCACCGCCTTCCGCGTCCCGTGGGCTGGGTCGCCTGGGCTGTGGGGTAAGGTTCTCCGTAACCCTATCGCGCTTCAGGGTGGCAGGTAATCCTGCCGCTCCTGCCGGGGGCTCACCGGGTAATACCGGGGTTGCCACCCGCAGCTGCGGCTGGTACGGATGGTAGGGGTGTATCCACGGCCCTGAAGGGCAGCCAGAGAGGCGTAATACCTCGTCCGGTGCTCTTCAGACGCGAATACTGGCTCCTGCAGGAAGTGCCGAGCAAGCTCATCCTGCTCGGTTCCCGGAGGTGCCATGTGATAGTAGGGAGCCTCCTGCCGACGGGGGACATCCCCAGTCTGGACAGGGGCTGCACTGGGCGGTCGGGCTGCCTCACGGTGGGGAGGTTCATCCTCCACCACTATGGGCTCCGCCTGCCTCCGTGGCTCAACGCCAGGGACAGGGGCGACCGGTGATGCTTGTGGCATCCAGTGCATGAACATGTGTTGGACGTATGCCTCAGGGGCACGTCCGACTGTCCGGCTGGGAGCACGCGTGCGCCGCGCGGGTAATCCGCGTGCGTCGCGTACCGCGAGACAAATTGCTCCGCTGGCGGCTCGCGCGGCGGCATTCGCTGCGGCGAGGGCGGGCGAGCAAAAATTCTCGTCATCCCAGGTGGGACATGCACAGCCTCACCTACCGGTGGGGGCGTGTGCTCACGCATATGCACGGTGTGGGATCCCACCGGCGTCTGCGTTTGCAGCATGGGCGGCACATACACGCCCAGGTCCATCATGGTCTCGCCGGGTTCGAAGCCGGAATCGGCTGCGGACGAGAAATACCGTCTCCCGTCATCAGGGCTTGACCGCAGGGACACCACTGAGCCACAGGGGTGTTGGCTACCACCAACAACTGAGCACAGTATGCATCCCAAAGGGCTTGCATAAAGGGCTCCGTTGGGGGGTGTGCGCACATACGCATCGCCCGCTCCAACGTCTCCGTAGTGCGGAAGATCATCTCTCCCGCATACGGGGGCAGGCGCGATCTGCGCTGCGCTGGTGGCTGAGGTGCCGGCTGCTGGACGGCAGATGGATCTGGTACCGCATATGCGGACCGGCTGCTGGTAGCCGCGGCGAATACCGGGGCTGAAACCCTCTCAGCATGTGGGGCACCCGGAATCGGGGCCTCAGCATACTGAGGGTACTGGGGTATGGCGCGCCAGAAGGCTGCGGCCATGGTGGACCTGGTCCAGGTCCGCGCCCAGGCAGCATGATGCTACCCGAACGACGACGACAACTAAGGGTAACCTTGTTGTCAGTCGCTTTGAGTGCTGGTGCACTGAAAAAGCAAGGCTTCTATCTTAATCAAAACTCTGCGAGAAAGATAGAGAAATAATGAAGTGCAGGGGGGGTATAAACGCGAAACATTCACATAAAACACACGCATTCTCCAAAACGAAATCGTTTCAGAAAGTGTTTATGTTTATGTCTATGTTATTGCGCTTGTTCCACAGCTTCCAATCCTGCTGGACATATCCAACAAAACTGGATGCTGGCTCCCAAGTGTCCTCCTCTGGCCCATACCCTTTCCAGCGAACTTTCCAGTAGTGCACACCCCTGTCGACCTTGTGGTCTATTATCTTATCGACCACAAAGTCGTCCGTTTCAGGTAATCTGGAACGGGGCTTGAAATATAGGCAGGGGATAGCTTTTCCGTCTGGGGGGCTTAGGTACGGTTTGAAGTCGTCCATATGGACGTCCTCAATCCCGTTGGGCAAGGCAACTTTATATCGCCCGCTACTACCTAACCTCTCCAAAATTTCGCATGGGCCGAGCCAAAGAGGATCTAGCTTGGAAGATTGCATGCGGGTGCGGTTATTCCGTACCCACACGCGGTCACCTGGACTATACACAGGTGTGTTGAAGTTTTGTAAAAACGATTTCCGTTTGTTGGAATGAATTTCTGTGATACGTGATTGGACTGCAGAGCGGAGTGATTCCACTTCTGCAAACCACGTTTCACAGCTGACGCTACTTCGGGCGGGTCTCTCCGAGGGGATATCCCCTATGGCCGGAGGGTCTCGTCCGAAAACAATTTTGTACGGTGAGTGTGGTAATACCAACCCTGGCAAGGTATTGATGTAAAATAAACACCAATGAAGAACGGATAACCAATTCTTACCCGAGTCAGCCAGTGAAAGGCGAAGCATATTGACAACGGATTTCACGGCTGCCTCGGCTCTACCATTGCCTTTCGGGCGGTATATAATGGAAAAATGCTGCTCAATGCCGAGTAAACCGCACAAAGTTGTGAAAAACCGCGAAGAGATCAAGTGATCTTGATCACTCACGATTTCGTTCGGTAAACCCATTAAGCAGATGCATTTCTCCAGGAATATGGATGCCAAAATTTGGGCTGTCAACCCTGCTTTCCGGCATGGAATGGCTACTATGTACCCACTCAGCCGACAGACGACAACAAAAACGTAATCGTAAATTTTGTCATCTGATCCTTTGCAAGGTTCAAGTTCGAGAAAATCCATGCAGAGGGACGTAAAAATGTCAGGTGGTACGGGGAAAAAGTCCATCGTACCAGGGGGGGTACCTCTGCGCGGTTTCACAGCCTGACAAATTTGGCACCGTTGCGAAATTCGCAAACAGCGCGAATATAATCTTTTTCACTCAGGGTTGTGCAATATCTGCGACCCACTAGTGAAAGAAGTTTGGGGGCCCCAGGGTGACCATGGTTGTGATAGCTCAAAATCACATCATCAACCAGGTCTTGGGGTATACAATATTTATAACCAGAATCATTCCGGAAAATAAGCCGCAATGGTGATAGAGAGTAATTCTCTATGGATTCACCATTACGAAGTCTATTCACAATGGTACTATATATAGGGTCACGCGAATAATCCCATTCGCGGAAAAATAGGGGGTAGGAGTTTCCGTACGCGTAATGCGACGGGGTCCGGCAGTGCGTCCACGCCGGCGCCTTCCACGCAATGGTGAAATGGCGATGCTGCGATACACCCGGGAAACCGGTAGTGAATCGAGCATGTTGTCCGCAGCGTCGGATCGACGTGCGAACTGGTCAGCCTCATGGCTGCCATGAAAAGTCGCATCACCCTCATCCGGGTTCCCAGGATAATACCAGGGGGCTCGGCTGAGAGGATCCGCAACTTTTTGCGTATGACCTGGGGTATAAACTACCACCAGGTTAAACTGGCTCAAGAACTCATGCCATCGGCATCTTCTGCCAACTGATGACATGGCCTTGTTCAGGTCCTCGGTATACCAGTGTTGAAGGCTCTCATGATCCGTCAACACAGTATCTGGACCAAGCTGCTGGCTATCCAGCTGCGGAATTTCTGGAGAATTAGCACAATGGCATATGTCTCCTTTTCGCGAATGCTCCATTTAACCTGTCCTTTCCCGTTGTCGCCCTGTAGCTTCCTGCTGAAGAAAGCCACAGGTCGGAGTTCATTCGCCGCATTATGCTGGCTAAGAACCCCGCCAACAGCGTAATCGCTGCTGTCGACCTCCAGGACATACGGTTTGTATGGATCCGCGATATCGAGAACCACGTTCTCGAGGAGCAAGTCCTTGATTTTATTCAAGGCCTCGCGCATTTGGTCATCCCAAATGACTTTTGCGTTATCGGGTGTCCGATTTTTGAGTTGTCGGGTTAGGGGTACCGCGATTTTCGCGAAATCTTTCATGTAAATCGCGTAGTATTGGGCTAATCCCAAAAATCCCTTTAAATGCGTTAAGGTCTTAATGACCTCAGGAGTCCATTTCTTAATGGCCTCCATCTTACTGGGTGCGGCTTTACGCTGCCCGTTGCTCAGGATGTGTCCGCAAAACTTAATAATTTTGCGAAACAGGTGCATTTTGGAACCCTTCACAAAAAGCACATGCTTTTGGAACGCGGATAATACCGCGCGCACATCGCGATAATGCGGGTCGAGGATATCCTCGCCCGATTTCGCGGATGGCGGTTGGGTTCCCACCAGTACATCATCGATGTACACCAGAGCAAACGGTAAATCGCGCAAAACCCACTGGATCATGCGTTGAAACATGGCTGGGCCATTCTTAACACCCATGGGGAGTACCGTCCATTGGTACACACCCTTGGATGTCACGAATGCCGTGTACGGTTGCGAATCAGGATGCAAATGCATCTGATGGAAACCGTCTTCCAGATCAAAGATTGACCACAACCGGTTATCCGATTGTTTGTGATCAAATCCTCGATCAGCGGTAACGGGAAGGGGTCATCCTTCGTTTGGGAGTTCAGGTACCGGTAATCCAGCACCAGTCTCCACTTCTTCTGACCAGACTGGTCAGCGGGTTTGGGCACCACAAAAGCTTGTGATGTCCACTCGCTCTTGGAAGGGATAATCCACTTCCGCTGGATGAGCTTCTCAATCATCTCGTTGAGAGCCTGTTCGCGTTCACCCGAACAACGGAAGAATTTCCGGTGCATGGTTTAGCGCCATCCTTGAGCTCGATTTTGCAAACACCGAACGGACCGCGAATCGCGGGGTCGATGTCGCAGGCGTAAACTGGATTATCCAGTACACCATGAATTCGCGAGTAATTCGCGAACAATAGTCAGCAGACTTGGGGTGTTGGTCCGCACTCTCAATGACCGCAGAAATCTGCGTTGAGGGTGTGGCATCCCCATTGGTACCAAGGTATCTTGGCACACGCAATCGGATATTCCGAATGCGTCGAAGAAACAAACGCGAAAAATGATTTCTTTAACAGGTGGTAATAATATACCACAAAAATCCTCAAATAGTGGTACATCAGCGGGTAAATCCCACCAATGAAAACACACATAGGATAGTTGGTGAAACCAATCCGCATTCGGATTGACGGGTATGAGGAGAGCTCCTCGCGCTTCATCGCGGAGGATTTTCTCCACCACATCCGGGATAAGTTTTGGGGGAGGGTGCATCCATAGCACCGTATCACCCCAGAATTTAAGAAATGCGTTGGTATGTCGCGACCAATATCGCGACAAGCGCGCATGCGCTTTTGATGAAAACGCATCAATTTCCAACGACAAATCGAAGGAATCAGCCAAAGCCGCGATTTTGGAGAACCATTCCTCCAAAATACGGTATTGACCAAAATTAAATGCGTTCCATACGCGCATCGCGTAGTGTCGACCTGGTTCGCGGGTTGAAGAGCGGTAACGCAATTCAGGGATCCGCAAACATAGGTCAAGGGTGTGTCATCCACACTCCCAAGGGGCATTCCCAAGGGTTGATGGGTTGGATGGGTGCATACCCAGTCCATATCATGCCAGATGGAGGTGGGGGAGGTGTGTGACACGGATTTCGCGGTCCCAAACAACAAGGCAATACCTCGTTGTTGGAGCACTTGATGTACGGTCGCGCATTGCGATCCGCAACCAAGTGTATGGTTACGCGAAATCGGGATTAGTGTTGGTGTTTGGACTAGACATCCACAATCGAAATCTGGCTGGGCGGAAATTCTCCTACAGTGCACACATTGGAAGGAAGTGTCGGAGTAGTGGTCCTGGTCGCGCATGTTGGTCTGGTGGGGGTGTGTGTAAAAGTTGGGATGCGCTTTTGTAGCTGCTGGGGGTGTACAGATGTATCTGAAAGCGATACATCTGGTGGAAAACGGGGTATTGTGCAGCTGGGCGACTACTCGACACCGTATACTTCAGGCCTTTGGGCTTTCGTCTTGTAACCCAGTGGAACGAGGGGGGTACCGCTACTCGCTTGCCCTGCCTCATGGGGAACGGAAGTTGGTGTGTCAATGGGCAGGGGGTGAACTTTCTCGGTACACCCGGTGTGGAAAACGTTGGTTGGTGTGGTTGGTAACGGGGTAAAAGTTTTCGAAAACGGTGTGGAAAAATTGGTGGCTGTCGCGGTTGACGCCACAGGTGATGAAGGTTTGGGGGCAATGAAGAGAATGGTGATGTGCGCAAACCGTGGGAGTGGCAATCCACTACCAGCCGGTGCTGACGTAAAAAGGGGTATCCCAGAATTACGTCAGAACCATGGATTCCGGATTCGTATCCCCAGGTATCCGGAAAATTTTGCGGTTGGGGGGGTGTGAGTGGTGCTTGGGGATGAGGGGTAGGACAATGTCCAAAAAGCATCCCAAGTCACCACCGCACATGGGGGTGTTGTCAGCCGTCGTAATTTTGATCGGCTTCTTGGCTTTCACCAAGAGGGGGGTTGGTATCAACCCGAACCGAAAAAGTAGTGCAATGCGACAACCAGTGTCAATGAGAATTTTGACTTTTGCACAAAAATTTTGGATTTTGATTTCCGCTTGGACCAAAAGTTCCATGGGGGGTAAGCAAAGTGAAGGGTCTGGCGAAAATACGTTTTCTTGCCAGCTTTCCCATGAACCCTTTCCTACTTTGCACAACATTCCGAGCGGAAAGTTGGAGTGGGGGGTGGGGGACCCGAAAATTTTCCGGGTACCGACCAGAAAGGCAGATGGGCAGGGGGGGCAGGGTTGATCAGGTCCTACCTCCATCTGTTCATCAGCCCAGAGGTCCGTGCCCTCGGACCTCGGGCTCCCCTACTCCAGGTCCGAACCGGCCGAATAGCCGGCTATGGGCCTTTTAGAGGTATAAACGGATTTCAACGTGCGCACCGCCATGCGGGCCTCGTCGAAATCGGTATCCGTGGTCTCATCCCCCTCCCTGCCCGAAGCCGGGGTGTCATCCTCCAAACAAGATATCTTGAAACCGACTTTATGGCGGTTGGAGGAGTGACCCTTGTCACCGCGATTCATACCGCGATGACGTTGGCCAGGGCGGGGAGAACGAGAACGCGGACATTTGGATGAGTGGTGATCACTCGATCCACAAAGCGAACACCGAGATTTGTGTCGCGATTCTGGTAACGGGGGATCGGTTTCCCGATTTCCCGTCAAACCGTCGTGGTGACCGGTATCCCGTCGACCATGACCGGTGTATCGGGGTTTTCCCGATGAGGATCGCGAAGAAGATGATCCGCTTCGCGAACGCGATCGCGATGTCTCGCGATGAGAATCACGCTTCTTGGCCGGGGCACCGGGTGACCTACCCCGAGGGGTACCGTGTTTCCGCTCATCGCGGAACGGGATCCGGGGGCTAATACCACCGGAACGGGGACCCGATGACCGTGAATTGCCCGATTGGCGTGAAAACGCGGAGGAACCCGAACCTCGTGATGAGGTCGAGCCTCGCGGACTCTGAATACGCTTCGCGCTTCAGGATTAGGACATTCCCGAGACATATGTCCCGATTTGTTGCACAAAAAGCACACTTTATCCGTGGCTTGGTCCGAAGAACGCGGGTATCGCGTTTTCGATCCCGTGGTGGTGAAGTGGGTGAAACCGGTGATTTTTGCAATGCGTTCACCGAACCAGCCGGTAATCCAGCGGTTGGGTGTGCGGTATACGCGGATTGAATCTGACCAAGAAGCTGTGATAGCTTCAATTGCTTGGAAACGTAGTTCCAGCGTTGGTCAAGAGTCATTGCATTACCCGCCAACTCCTCACGATGGATATCCTTGATGAGGCTAGGCGTGAAATGCATGAGAACAGCGTCAAACTGTTCGCGCATTTGCTTTTCACTGAGTTCATCCACTTCAGCGGCAAGTCCTAACCATTTGGCATACCAAAGGTCAATGGACTTCCATTTGCGATCGGGTGGGGCGCATTGCCGCCACTTGGTCTCCAGGGTAATCCTAGCGACCAAACTTGAACTGGTGGAAGCGTATTGCTCCACCAGGTCATCAAAGGAAACGCGGTAGCGAATGACGAGTTGTCGCGCGCGCTCCTTCTCATCCCTAGGGAGGCAATCGATGAATTCCATCTTGATCACCTCCGGGTTTGTGTCCTGGGTTGGCCCTTTCAATGCCCAGTAGTACTCCCAGTCCCGGAAAAACTGTCTCCATGTGGTTGGATCACCGTCCCATTGGGGTTTCACCTTATTCGCGATTGCGATGGTGCCCTTGAAGTCTTTCTGAAAAACCCGTTGGCCCTCGGTGGTATTCCGTGGATTCGGGCCCGGGTACGCTCGAGCACCAAGCGTATCCTTTCCGGATTCTTGTCGGAATCGCGAAATTTCTGGTGAAGGTGAATCCTGGTACCGGAAATCCGGTCGCAAACCCTGTTGGTCACCCGTAATAGGGGACACTCCGGTGTGGGGTATGTCGCGCATGCAACATGTGACCCACTCCCGGTGTACGGGTTTGGCTCATTCCACGCACAAGCATGGAATGATGGATTTCTTGGTGGAGACTTGGCGGAATCGCCGTGTTTTCCGAAAATTCGGTTCCCGTAATGGGAAATTCATCCGAAAACTGGTTTGGGTTGTGGACAAGGCCAATGGTGGCACAATTCGCGGAATCGCGGATTGTGACACTCGGGACACGGGTGGTGGTGGTGCATGTGCACCCAGAGCCGGGTTATGGAAACGCGACTCTGGAACATTTGGCGCATCTTCGGCAATGCATACTGCCGAATTGCGGTGTGAAACCCGCTGTTGGTTGGACACATTATCCAAACCCACAGACAAGTCATGCACACTTTGCTCCAAATGCTCAACGAGTTGGAGTTGGCCGCAAATACGGTCAACTTCATCCTCCAAAGCGCGAATACGCTTGCGGTAACGGGAAAAGTCATCCAAGTGCGGAATCCTTTCGGAAATTCCGGTAACATCTTGGACAAGTTTCCCGTGAGACTTATCCAATAATTGGAGTTGTCCCATTAATGCTTTTACAGCATTTGAGAGAATCTGCAAAGGTGATGTCACCTTGGTTGGTGTGGTGGTGGGTGCAACCGGTGCAGGGTTATCCGACAACGCGGTTGTGGTACCCATGGGCAAATTTCCGGTTGTGGTTATCCAACAACGCGGAAATTCGCTCATCCAACCTGGTAATCTCACTTTGCGTGGATCGGGCATTCCGATTCACCGATTCCTCAAGCCGTAATAGGCTGTTGCAGAAATCTTGCAAGGTTTCCTGATTGTTAGTGAGCATTTTGTCATAAAATGCCTTGAAATCAGGGTTCTCGGTAATCCGAGAACTGGAACCTGCAGGTAGAGACTGCATTTCCGTTACTTTGGTAGACACCGATGCATACCGGGTCTGGAGTTCCCCAATAGCAGTCTGAATACCGCTAATGTCCGGAACTCGGTGGGAAAGTGCGGAATAGCTTTGTTGCAAACCCGCAATGGCCGAGTTAATCCCGCCAATGTCGGATTGCAACTGCAACTGCAGGGAATCCTGCCGTTGTGCCATTTCCGCGACTTTCGCGCTCAGATTGGATAATCCAACCGATTCGCGTCACAATAGCAGGTTTTCTGCTCCAAACGGGAAAGTCGCTCCTCCAACTGCCGCACATACGTGTGGGGAGCAAAATTCTCGTTGGCTTGTGACTGGAATTGCCGAAACTTTTCCGTTTCATCGCACAACTGCATAATGCGGTGTTGCGATTCATGGAAAGTTGCGGACAATGTGGTGAAATGGTCCATAGACACAAATCCACCACTGCTGGATGTTGCAGACGAGGAATCTCGTGCATGCAACTGTTGTTGCAAATGCAACAACGCGGATGAACAGGACTCCATTTGTCCCGATAACTGTTGTAGTGAGTCATGCAAGTGCAGAAACTTGGAGTCATTCCGCGTTTCCGCTTCATGCATGCATTCACTAATTTGCCGGAAGTTTTGCGGGAGTTGTTGGCACATTTGTCAAAGGTTTCCCGAAAGTTTGCAAGGTCAATACCCGCACTTTCGAAATTCCTCTGGCAATATTGCCAACTTCCTGCAAGTAATTCCAGCAGTTTCCAGCTTGGTGAAGACATGTTTGGTTGTCCTCATCAAACTGAAGCACTTTGTTCAATGCGGTTGCACACTCTGCAACGCATTGTTGCACATGGTTGAACTGCCTCACAAGGGGGTGATCCCCTGGAAGCCGAGCAACAATATCCTGCACATCCTCAGCAGTGAGGAGCTCACCAGTGCCCTTCCCATAGTCATCCATGGGTTGGGATGTACCGGAGAATTCCGGCACCACGAGGCGAGTCTCCGGTTGCCAAGGTAGTGCGGGATAGCACCCGATATCGGGTGGTGGTGGCAAAGCTCTGTAAGGGCTTGCCGGTGGAAGAGCGGGTGGTGGTTGAAAGAAACACGGGGTTTCCAACCCACCATCACCAGAGAAGCCCGGTGGCGGAATCACCACGGGTCTCTCCGGTGTGCGCAGCTGCACCATTGCCGCAGACAGAGGCGAATACCCCCGTTGTGGCAAGGTGAGTGCGGAAGAGGCCGCATTAGCCTCTGAAGCCAATGATGTGGAGGGCTCATCGCCGACCACTGTCAATGATGACAAGTGTTGCAATTGTGACAATTGAATCAATTGTGCCTCATCGGCGTGGGAACTGGAAGCACTTTCACATAAAAGCTTCCAATCCCCATTTCTTGGTCAATGTCTTGCAATGATGCCTGTAATAAGGCATATTGAATTGATGGTTGGGGCCTGTGCTTTGCATCTTTCTGATGACAAAAACAGCAAAAACCCACAAAACTAAGCAGTTGTGCTGGCACCAGAGGGGCTGTAACGGGTAATACCGTACAGAACCTTCCGGAGCCTGCTCGTCTGCTTAGACGTTGACTAGAAGCCGGGAGCTGACGCTGCGACCGTGTAATAACGGTGCAGGGGCTCTCCGCTGCCAGTCAGCGTAGGATCGAACCAATCTGCTACCAAGTGTAATACTGGTAGCCTTTCTGTATGTGTAGGATCGTACCTAATCTGCTACCAAGTGTACGTCTGATTCCCAATTCCCAATTCCCAAAAGCCTTCGCTTTCGCCTTGGCGCACCTACTTGGGAACTGAAAATCAGAGTAACAGTAAAAACCCTTTTCCCACTTCCCAAGAAGCAAAGCACGGAGCAATGCAGGGAGGACGGACTGGATAACCAAGTCCGGTCCGGAAAGGAAGGAAAAGGTATAAGAAGAATACCACCTGTGGAGAGAGAAGGGGCACCCATTAGGATCCTAATAGGATCTGCTTCCATCCTAACTTCCTCAACGGAAGGGGACAGAAGCATACGCCTGGTACACAAAAAC
>CAAHFI011591830.1:0-12379 GCA_900893395.1 Euglena gracilis
GTATGGCCAACCGGCGCATTTGTTCAGTGAGGGACGAGTGCTGTCGTCCACAAGGGGCACACACCAAGGCTGTCCTCTCGGGCCCATCGCTTCGCCGTTGGATTACACACCATAGCCGAAAATTGGACAACAGGCCGAACTGCTATGGTCCTCCTGGCACCTCGACGACGGGATATTGATCGGAGAACCTCTGGTACTCCAGAAGTGCCTGGATTTTCTCCACGTGAAAGCGAACGCACCGGGGTCAAACTGAACCTGGCCAAGTGTGTGGCCTGGGGCCCCGCCGCCGGCGCCATCCCAGACCAAGAGCGCCTTCAGCATGTGCCCTGGGCTGAGGACTCCGGCATCACCGTACTCGGTTGCCCGGTCGACTTTCCGCCCTCCACTGGCCGCAGACTTGGTCACGTCGGTGACAGACCCCCAGCTCGCTCACACACCTCCTCCGGTCCTGCTTGGACGGCTGTAAGGTTCAACCACCTCCTGCGAGCATCCGACTCCTATGAGGCCCAGGGGGGGGGTAACCCGCTGCGGGGAAACTATCCTCGGCGCCTTTGAAGGCATCCTCGGTCAGGCGCTCAGCACAGAACAACGACGGCAAGCGGCCCTCCCCCTCTCCAACGGCGGCTGCGGGCTCCGCATCCCGGCGGCTTGCCAGGGCGCCGCCCGCACCGCGGCTTTGTGCCAATGCTACACCCATGGACACAAAAAAGTCGCCTGCCCCGCATACGCAGCAGCCCCGTCCGAACGAGTCTGCCAGCAGCCCGCCAATGACCTCTCCTCCGCGCTAGGCCCCACCACCCTGAGAGCCAACGGCTGCTTGCCACCGCGTCCTTCGCCTCTGCCTCCGGAAATGACACCTCGCAGCGTTGGTGGCAGTCCCAGTTCTCCCGCACCACGGTGGATGGCCTTCTGAACCGATCCCACCAAGAGATCAGGCCCGCCTGATGGAACAGGCACATGGCATCTGTCACGGATGGATGGCCGCGGCACCTCACGAGGCCCTCCCACACCACCGTTTATGCGGCCGACTATCGCCTCGGGCTGAAGTGGTGGCTGGGATTACCCCTGGCAGACACCACCGGGACCTGCGCGGGCTGCCAAAACGCCACTGACATTCACGGTGACCACGAGATGTGTTGCATTCGGAATAACTTCGCCAACAGACACAATGCTGTCCAGGACGCTCTGTTCAACCTTCTGTCCACAAACGGCCAAAGTGTCCAACGCGAAGTTGCTGCGCCCCATGCACTTCCTTCGCTGAGCACCATGGGACACGCCGACAAGAACACGATACTCCCCGCCTATCACCACACCCTCTCAAATACCAGCCAGGGCTCGTCCTTAATCGCAGGAGGGTGGCCAACGCAGCCGCCCCAACGGTACGCACCCGCAGCAAGAGCGTGACCTGAAGTAGCGCCAAAGGACTGACACCCCGCACTCTCAGTCCATCAAAGTACGTCTCGGCATGCCCCAGGGCAGCCACCACTCACCCGGTCCCGCACACCGTCTGTAGTGACAAGCCGCTGAGCCGACTCCTGCTTAACCTCCCCTGACTATCCATGGGGTTTCCCCATCTGTACATAGCTTCCCTCTCCCCTGAACATTCAAATCCAGTAGGCTGTGCACTGGTCGGTGGACGCGGTTCGCCCCACCACCGTCAGCCTGCTGGGTTCAGTTGGGTTCTGGGAAGGAAAAAAAAAAGTCTGCCACCCTTCTTGTGTTTATCATTTTTTAGCACAAGCCTTGTGGAAGACCGGCACATATTTTTGGCACTACTTCGTGGAACATCAACTGTGTGATGGGCACACTCGTGCTGATGATTGATTGATTGATTGATTGATTGATTGATACGTACTGTTATTGGAACTGCCTGTTGGTCGTGTTGAGACTGTGTCTTGAAGCCTGATGATCAACAACTTGAACACTGAAGTCAAGTCTGTGGAGATGCACCACGAGGCTCTCAGCGAGGCTGTCATGCTGACAACCTTGGCTTCAGCGTGAAGAACGTGAAGAACGTGTCTGTCAAGGATATTCGCCATGGTTATGTGGCCTCGAACGCCAAGAACAATCCCGCCAAGGAGACTGCCGACTTCACTGCCCAGGTAAGCCTCTCTTCAATGTTTTTCTGTCTGGCTTATTGTTTTTTGTCTGGCTTCAAAAAATGTTTCTGGTTGGTGCCATTCTGTGCCAAAGATGGACAAATCGTTTTGTTCCTTTCACATACACATTTTTCAGGTCATCATTCTGAACACACGCTGATCAGATTGGCCTCCGTGCTGGACTGCCACATTGCCTGCAAGTTCACCACATCCAGACGAAGATTGACTTGGCCATGCGTGGGGAACAATCATGACTCAGGATTTGCCAAGCGAATTCCCAGAGATTTTTTTGCCCTCCCGTTCAGTCCCCCCCAAACCAAGTCCCTTTAACCTGAATGCAGGGGGGATATTCAACTTGCATATTTTTTGCCATTTTTTTGCATAGTCAGGTCTCATATTTCCCCTCCCACAAAGTCCCGTTCCCCCCCCGAAAAAGCCCCCCCCCCGACATGTCCCCCCCCCGAATATCTCCTTCTGCCCCCCCATCCAGCTGTGGATGCTGTCAAACCTGGAAGTGATGAAGCCTTTCCATTTGCATGGTCCTGGCATCACCTGGTTATTATTGGTCAGGGATTTGTGGACCGAAGTTGAGATTTAAACAACGAAGCGAACTGCAGTTGCTTCCCACGAGGATTTTGTTCTGTTTTCAGTGTTCACGGAGCAAAAAAATGTGCACCGTACACGAGAAAAAAATTTGCATTTTTGAATTCTTGTTGCATGATAGTTTGTTGGAAACCAAGTTGACAATTCTGATTCCTCCTGGGGTGTGTTTCCCCCTCCCAGTTGCGTGGTTCAGGGGCAGGGGCTTATTTTCGTCGTGGACAGACCGGGGGGGGGCGGTCGGTTCAGCTGAGACAACCCCCCGCCCGGAGTTCACGGTGCGGATAACTTTTTGAAATATTTGCGGCATGTTTCGCATTTTTTTTTTGCTCCCTTTGAAGCAGGGCCTGAAAAAATTAAGGTCCGCCAAACCTGCCAGTTTTTGCAGAAATATGTCAATCACAAGTCCTTGGTCTCGAACGGCAGGTCAAAAAGCGGTACTTCACAGGCGAGTAACGAAATGGCAGTTCTAGAGGGAACTCGTCTCTCTCACGACGACAGTCATGCCAAAAATCCCGGTCGAGAAAAGACTGTTCGACCTGGGCCGACAGTCGGGATTTCATCGGACAAAATTTGCTTTTCGACATTCATGCCAGTCGAGATTCCAAAGGGGAGGCATGGAACCTGCACGGGCAGTTGCTGCCGAGCTGCAACTTTAACAACGCTTGTTGTTCAGCTCGTGGAATAGTTGCTTCCAGGCTACCATGGGCAGCGGAAGGAACCTGTAGAGGATGGGAAAACAGTGTTGCACCAGAGACACAGGCCAGTGCTCACTGACTCACTCACTGACCGCAGCCTCGGAAACCAGATGCCACTGACTCGGGAGAACCTCAGACTGACAAGGGGGGATGGAAGCCTGACTGACTGACTTACTCACTCACAGACCGCACCCCACATCTGCCTTGGAAACTAGATGCCACTGACTCTGGAGGACCTCAGACTGACAAGGGGGATGGAAGCCTGTCCCAACAATGTGCATCGCCTCCAGCTTCACTGAGGAGGTCGTCGGCCAATATGGATCCACACGTCCCACCATGGGAGCTACTTGCAGCACCTATGAAAACGCAGAGGGGCAGGAGATCGACAGGATACTGGCACACCGCTACCCAATATACGTTGAACTTCTCGATTCAACATCTTCTGTTGACCAAATATCTGTCCATGATTAGGTGGTCCTGGTAAAAAAAAAGCTAAACCAAGACTCGCTGTCCTGCCCGTCATTTACTGGGCTGGCTAGCACAATTTTCGGCCAAGCAACCAGAGTTGTGAGGCTTTCCCATGATGTTCGAGAAGGTCATTCAGTACACGAGAGAAAGTTTCAGCTGCCGTGCCTTGTGGTATTCTGTCGCAGGTGGGCACGTGAGCTTTGAGAATGCAGTCGGTGGAGGGCAGGTCCGGTGGAGCGGATTGACTCAGAGGTGTTTGTTTTCTGTTAGGTAGAGTGTGAGGAAGCTTTCGGGGGCTCTGTGAAGTGATGTTTGGTAAAGCTGCTTCCCTTGGGATCACAGGCACACAGTTTTGTGTGGTCACCTTGGCCCCTTCACCAACAGCCAACATTTGGAGCACACCAGTGCTGAGTGTTTTCCATCTAGGCTTTTGGTGGGATTTTGCCCAACGGTGACATGTATTCTGTTGACATGTGCTCCCAAGGAATCAATGTTTTGGCCCTCGATGGCGCAAGTTTCCCCCAGGGGGCAAGCGAAGGGGGCGATGTCAGAAATGAAGCAGCCGGACCAGGATTGTATTCAACGTCTCCACAGGACAACAAGTCGCCCCGTTTCGTTTTGGAAGGTTTTCGTTTACCCATTCCCATTGTCTGGGCAAGCGGAGTGGTCCTGGTTTTTCTTCAATGTCTTCACAGGTCATGAGTGAACCTCGGCCTTGACAGTCCAGGTTCGCCCCTCCCTTGCCTTGCAGTTCCTGTGGCGGGAACCACTGGTTTTGGGACTGGCACCATCATGTGCGAGCCACAACAGCCTATGAGCCACCTTTTGACCCGACGCTCACCATCCGTGTCGTACCGCCAGGTGCGTGCAACCACTCACTCCTACCCAACAGAACCATCGCAGGTGGAGAAGAGAATTCAGGTCGCGAAATCCTATTTTGAAAATTTTGATTTTCACGAAGGAAGAACACTGAATACAGTGTCTGAAGCTGGAAAGTCAAGTGACAGCGACGAACTCTAAAAAATATCTGAAACTTCGAGCGTCACAAGTCTGACCATCGACGAGATTGTGGAGAGGAAGCGACAAGAGCAGGCAGCCACGCAGAAGGACGGCCAATCCAGGAGCCAGAAGCGTCGATCACGGCGGCTGAAGCAAGAGATGGCACCAGCCCCTTCCGAGTTCGATTAACCGGAATCAAGCAACCCAAGAAAAAAGCTCCATTTGACCAAGGTGTGCAAGCAAAAATCCCAAAGCAAGCCAACAAGCACGACAACCAAGCTGTGGAGCAAAACCCTGACGTTGGCAAGAGGAACCCTAGTTTGGAAAACCAAAGAGGCAAGCGAGATGTAAACGAACACTGTCCCCATCCCCATCATCTCATACAATTAACAGCTGGCCGCCTGCTCTCCCTCCTCTTCTCCCTCCTCTCCATCAACTGGCTCCTCCTGCTCATCCTCAAATACTACAATAACCCCAACCCGTCCCCCCCCCCTCCAAGGAGCTCGCGCTCCGCGCTTGGGCCAACGCGGCTCATACGCTATCCCCGCACCCATCTGGGATTCTGTTGTACCCCCACCCTCATCCGCACCCTCCTCCGACACCCGCCACCACCCTCCCTTCACGTCGACGCCCATCCCCACTCACCGTGATCCTCTTCACTCCTGGCACGGGACGGTTTCCGCCTCCCCCTGCCACCACCCTCCGGAGACTTCCACCCCTTCTCCAACCTTGCTTCCTTTATCCACCCCAAAAAACAGCAGCAAAGTCAGCTTCATTGCCGACTTACGTTGGGCCAACACCTTTTCCAAAACCTCCCCCCTTCCACCTCCATCCCTGTCCCACATCTCCGAAACATCTCCAGGTTCCCCCTGGCACACTCTGGGCCACCACCATTGACCTGACCAACTTCTTCTGGAGCCTAGAACTCCCCGCCGCTGCCAAATACGCATTCCGCACCGCATCCTTCTACTTCCCTTGCCTCCCGTTTGGCTGGAACCTGTCCCCTATACTCGCCCAAACTCTCACCCTCCAGGACCTTATTACGCGCGCTGTTTCCTCCCTCCCTCCAACATTGACCCACGGTACTGCACTTTTCATATTCACCTACTATGACGACATCTTATCCTCGCCCGATCGCACACCCCTGTGCAGCCTTGTCACCAACACCATCACCTCCACCCTCCGATCATGCAACCTCCTCATCTCCCCCAAATCCTCACTCCTGCCCACACAAGCTACCACATGGCTGGGAAAGATGTTCAACCTCTGCCACCGCACAATCGGAAAACACCGCTGCCACAGAACAAAAAGCACTCGCCCTCTCCCTCCTCTGCACGTTTATTCCCCTCCATCCCCAGGTCATCGATCGGCTCACCGGCTTTATGTTGTGGTACCACCGCCCACACCGAGGAACAACTCTGCTCCTTCGGGGATGGTACCTCACAAAGTACACCCTTGGACGTGTGGACGCTTTCCCCAAACTCCGGCGGGCCCTCTTTACAAGGCCTTACATAATGGCAGGCTGTCGATGCCATCCCCCCTCCCTTCTTCAACCCGCTAATCTTCGTTGACGCCGCCATCTCCGCCGACGGCTGCCAACTCAGGCCTTTACTGCCCGACCGTCGGCTGCCGCATCCAACGTGTCTTTTGTCATTCCATCTCGCAACAACGTGCCTAATTGCTCGCTCTGGAACAGGCCGTCCACTTCGCTATAACACTGGTCTCCACCCCTGCACCATTATTGGTGACAATATCTCCACCCTCTACCTCCTCTCTCACTTTAACCCAGCATTATCTAACCAAACCCTGTGTAAAGACCTCCGCCGCTTGCTCAACTTCATTATCCGTACCAAACTCACGGCCCATCTCATATGGTGTCCTTCCTCCATTCAGCCAGCCGACCCAATCTCTCGATGGCACCTCTCTGTGTACCAGGCGTATGCTTCTGTCCCCTTCCGTTGAGGAAGTTAGGATGGAAGCAGATCCTATTAGGATCTCCTAATGGGTGCCCTTCTCTCTCCACAGGTGGTATTCTTTTTCTTCTTTTGTCTTTCCTTTTCTCCGGACCGGACTTGGATATCCAGTCCGTCCTCCCTGCATTGCTCTGTGCTTTGCTTCTTGGAAGTGGGAAAAGGGATTTTCTGTTACTCTGATTTTCAGTTCCCAAGTAGGTGCGCCAAGGCGAAAGCGAAGGCTTTTGGGAATTGGGAAAGGGGAATTGGGAATCAGACGTACACTTGTAGCAGATTGGTTACGATCCTACAATACTTCACAGAAAGAAAGGCTACAGGTATTACACTTGGTAGCAGATTGGTTCGATCCTACGCTGACTGGCAGCGGAGAGCCCCTGCACCGTTACACGGTCGCAGCGTCACTCCCGGCTTCTAGTCAACGTCTAAGCAGACGAGCAGGCTCCGGAAGGTTCTGTACGGTATTACCCGTTACAGCCCCTCTGGTGCCAGCACAACTGCTTAGTTTTGTGGGTTTTTGCTGTTTTGTCATCAGAAAGATGCAAAAGGCCCCAACCATCAATTCAATATGCCTTATTACAGGCATCATTGCAAGACATTGACCAAGAACTGGGGATTGGAAGCTTTTATGTGAAAGTGCTTCCAGTTCCCACGCCGATGAGGCACAATTGGTTCAATTGTCCAATTGCAACATTTGTCATCATTGACAGTGGTCGGCGATGAGCCCTCCACATCATTGGCTTCAGAGGCTAATGCGGCCTCTTCCGCTCACCTTGCCACAACGGGGGTATTCGCCTCTGTCTGCGGCAATGGTGCAGCTGCGCACACCGGAGAGACCCGTGGTGATTCCGCCACCGGGCTTCTCTGGTGATGGTGGGCTGGAAACCCCGTGTTTCTTTCAACCACCACCCGTTCTTCCACCGGCAAGCCCTTACAGAGCTTTGCCACCACCACCCGATCTTGGGTGCTATCCCGCACTACCTTGGCAACCGGAGACTCGCCTAGTGGTACCGGAATTCTCCGGTACGTCCCAACCCATGGATGGCTATGGGAAGGGCACTGGGGAGCTCCTCACTGCTGAGGATGTGCAGGATATCGTTGCTCGGCTTCCAGGGGATCACCCCTTGTGAGGCAGTTCAACCATGTGCAACAATGCGTTGCAGATTGCAACCGCACTCAACAAAGTGCTCCAGTTTGATGAGGACAACCAAAACATGTCTTCACCAAGCTGGAATACTGCTGGAATTACTTGCAGGAAGTTGGCAAATATTGCCAGAGGAATTTCGAAGTGCGGGTATTGACCTTGCAAACTTTCGGGAAACCTTTGACAAAATGTGCCAACAACTCCCGCAAAACTTCCGGCAAATTAGTGAATGCATGCATGAAGCGGAAACGCGGAATGACTCCAAGTTTCTGCACTTGCATGACTCACTACGACAGTTATCGGGACAAATGGAGTCCTGTTCATCCGCGTTGTTGCATTTGCAACAACAGTTGCATGCACGAGATTCCTCGTCTGCAACAACAAACGTGGTGGATTTGTGTCTATGGACCATTTCACCACATTGTCCGCAACTTTCCATGAATCGCAACACCGCATTATGCAGTTGTGCGATGAAACGGAAAAGTTTCGGCAATTCCAGTCACAAGCCAACGAGAATTTTGCTCCCCACACGTATGTGCGGCAGTTGGAGGAGCGACTTTCCCGTTTGGAGCAGAAAACCTGCTATTGTGACGCAATCGGGTTGGATTATCCAATCTGAGCGCGAAAGTCGCGGAAGTAGCACAACGGCAGGATTCCCTGCAGTTGCAGTTGCAATCCGACATTGGCGGGATTAACTCGGCCATTGCGGGTTTGCAACAAAGCTATTCCGCACTTTCCCACCGAGTTCCGGACATTAGCGGTATTCAGACTGCTATTGGGGAACTCCAGACCCGGTATGCATCGGTGTCTACCAAAGTAACGGAAATGCAGTCTCTACCTGCAGGTTCCAGTTCTCGGATTACCGAGAACCCTGATTTCAAGGCATTTTATGACAAAATGCTCACTGACAATCAGGAAACCTTGCAAGATTTCTGCAACAGCCTATTACGGCTTGAGGAATCGGTGAATCGGAATGCCCGATCCACGCAAAGTGAGATTACCAGGTTGGATGAGCGAATTTCCGCGTTGTTGGATAAGCCACAACCGGAAATTTGCCCGTGGGTACCACACGCGTTGTCGGATAACCCTGCACCGGTTGCACCCACCACCACACCAACCAAGGTGACATCACCTTTGCAGATTCTCTCAAATGCTGTAAAAGCATTAATGGGACAACTCCAATTATTGGATAAGTCTCACGGGAAACTTGTCCAAGATGTTACCGGAATTTCCGAAAGGATTCCGCACTTGGATGACTTTTCCCGTTACCGCAAGCGTATTCGCGCTTTGGAGGATGAAGTTGACCGTATTTGCGGCCAACTCCAACTCGTTGAGCATTTGGAGCAAAGTGTGCATGACTTGTCTGTGGGTTTGGATAATGTGTCCAACCAACAGCGGGTTTCACACCGCAATTCGGCAGTATGCATTGCCGAAGATGCGCCAAATGTTCCAGAGTCGCGTTTCCATAACCCGGCTCTGGTGCACATGCACCACCACCACCCGTGTCCCGAGTGTCACAATCCGCGATTCCGCGAATTGTGCCACCATTGGCCTTGTCCACAACCCAAACCCAGTTTTCGGATGAATTTCCCATTACGGGAACCGAATTTTCGGAAAACACGGCGATTCCGCCAAGTCTCCACCAAGAAATCCATCATTCCATGCTTGTGCGTGGAATGAGCCAAACCCGTACACCGGGAGTGGGTCACATGTTGCATGCGCGACATACCCCCACACCGGAGAGTCCCCTATTACGGGTGACCAACAGGGTTTGCGACCGGATTTCCGGTACCAGGATTCACCTTCACCAGAAATTTCGCGATTCCGACAAGAATCCGGAAAGGATACGCTTGGTGCTCGAGCGTACCCAGGCCCAAACCGCGGAATACCACCGAGGGTCCAGGGTTTTCAGAAAGACTTCAAGGGCACCATCGCAATCGCGAATAAGGTGAAACCCCAATGGGACGGTGATCCAACCACATGGAGACAGTTTTTCCGGGACTGGGAGTATACTGGGCATTGAAAGGGCCAACCCAGGACACAAACCCGGAGGTGATCAAGATGGAATTCATCGATTGCCTCCCTAGGGATGAGAAGGAGCGCGCGCGACAACTTGTCATTCGCTACCGGCGTTTCCTTGATGACCTGGTGAGCAATACGCTTCCACCAGTTCAAGTTTGGTCGCTAGGATTACCTGGAGACCAAGTGGCGGCAATGCGCCCCACCCGATCGCAAGTGGAAGTCCATTGACCTTTGGTATGCCAAATGGTTAGGACTTGCCGCTGAAGTGGATGAACTCAGTGAAAAGCAAATGCGCGAACAGTTTGACGCTGTTCTCATGCATTTCACGCCTAGCCTCATCAAGGATATCCACCGTGAGGAGTTGGCGAGTATCAATGACTCTTGACCAACGCTGGAACTACGTTTCCAAGCAATTGAAGCTATCACAGCTTCTTGGTCAGATTCAATCCGCGTATACGCACACCCAACCGCTGGATTACCGGCTGGTTCGGTGAACGCATTGCAAAAATCACCGGTTTCACCCACTTCACCACCACGGGATCGAAAACGCGATACCCGCGTTCTTCGGACCAAGCCACGGATAAAGTGCTTTTTGTGCAACAAATCGGGACATATGTCTCGGGAATGTCCTAATCCTGAAGCGCGAAAGCGTATTCAGAGTCCGCGAGGCTCGACCTCATCACGAGGTTCGGGTTCTTCTCTTTTCACGCCAATCGGGCAATTCACGGTCATCGGGTCCCCGTTCCGGTGGTATTAGCCCCCGGATCCCGTTCCGCGATGAGCGGAAACACGGTACCCCCTCGGGTAGGTCACCCGGTGCCCCGGCCAAGAAGCGTGATTCTCATCGCGAGACATCGCGATCGCGTTCGCGGAAGCGGATCATCCTCTTCGCGATCCTCATCGGGAAAACCCGATACACCGGTCATGGTCGACGGATACCCGGTCACCACGACGGTTTGACGGGAAATCGGGAAACCGATCCCCCCGTTACCAGATCGCGACACAAATCTCGGTGTTCGCTTTGTGGATCGAGTGATCACCACTCATCCAAATGTCCGCGTTCTCGTTCTCCCCGCCTGGCCAACGTCATCGCGGATGAATCGCGGTGACAAGGTCATCCTCCAACCGCCATAAAGTCGGTTTCAAGATATCTTGTTTGGAGGATGACACCCCGGCTTCGGGCAGGGAGGGGATGAGACCACGGATACCGATTTCGACGAGGCCCGCATGGCGGTGCGCACGTTGAAATCCGTTTATACCTCTAAAAGGCCATAGCCGGCTATTCGGCCGGTTCGGACCTGGAGTAGGGAGCCCGAGGTCCGAGGGCACGGACCTCTGGGCTGATGAACAGATGGAGGTAGGACCTGATCAACCCTGCCCCCCCTGCCCATCTGCCTTTCTGGTCGGTACCCGGAAAATTTTCGGGTCCCCACCCCCCACTCCAACTTTCCGCTCGGAATGTTGTGCAAAGTAGGAAAGGGTTCATGGGAAAGCTGGCAAGAAAACGTATTTTCGCCAGACCCTTCACTTTGCTACCCCCCATGGAACTTTTGGTCCAAGCGGAAATCAAAATCCAAAATTTTTGTGCAAAAGTCAAAATTCTCATTGACACTGGTTGTCGCATTGCACTACTTTTTCGGTTCGGGTTGATACCAACCCCCTCTTGGTGAAAGCCAAGAAGCCGATCAAAATTACGACGGCTGACAACACCCCCATGTGCGGTGGTGACTTGGGATGCTTTTTGGACATTTCCTACCCCTCATCCCCAAGCACCACTCACACCCCCCCAACCGCAAAATTTTCCGGATACCTGGGGATACGAATCCGGAATCCATGGTTCTGACGTAATTCTGGGATACCCTTTTTACGTCAGCACCGGCTGGTAGTGGATTGCCACTCCCACGGTTTGCGCACATCACCATTCTCTTCATTGCCCCCCAAACCTCATCACCTGTGGCGTCAACCGCGAGCGACCACCAATTTTTCCACACGTTTTCGAAAACTTTTACCCCGTTACCAACCACACCAACCAACGTTTTCCACACCGGGTGTACGAGAAAGTTCACCCCCTGCCCATGACACACCAACTTCCGTTCCCATGAGGCAGGGCAAGCGAGTAGCGGTACCCCCTCGTTCCACTGGGTTACAAGACGAAAGCCAAAGGCCTGAAGTGATCACGGTGTCGAGTAGTCGCCCAGCTGCAATCAAATACCCGTTTTCACCAGATGTATCGCTTTCAGATACATCTGTACACCCTTCACAGCAGCTTCAAAAGCACATCCCAACTTTTACACACACCCCCACCAGACCAACATGCGCGACCAGGACCACTACTCCGACACTTCCCTTCCAATGTGTGCACTGTAGGAGAATTTCCGC
>CAAHFI011593552.1:0-11940 GCA_900893395.1 Euglena gracilis
CTGCTGCTGTAGGAGACCGACCCCCCTAAGGGTCGGCCTTCGACCCCCGCCCCGCCCCACAGAAAAAAAAATGAAACGGACAGACAGAAAGAGTCAAGATTGTGTACGTGAACAAAAAAAAAACTCCCAGCGCCTTTTTGCCAAAGGCAGGTTTAGCTTCCCTGGGCAGCTTTTTAAGGGGGGGAGTGTGGGCGCTGGGAATGAGATTAAGATTACAGCAGAGGAATTAGGAATTACGCAAAATTCTGTCTGTGTTTGTGTTTACAGTGGCAAGCAGCATGTTCAGTTTGACTTTGGTTGTTCAGTTCTGGGAAGTATCTTGATTTGTGCCAGCGCTGGGAATTGGGAAGTGGGAATACCATGAAAAGTTCCAAGGAAAGTCCCAGGTGGGTGCCAGGCCCCCTGGGTGAATTGATGGATCCCAGCCAGTGGCAGGGCCTGCAGGCGCCAGAGGCAAGCCGCCAGGGGGTTGTGGGAGTGGTGAGGCCCACACCCCCTACACTGGGGAGAAACCGCAGTTCAAAACGTTATCAGAGTGCTTTTGCACTTGTGTGGGTAATTCTGGAGCAAATGGGGGTGCCACCCCTGACGACGCCACAGACCAAAAGGCTGATACTTTAATACAATTGTTCCAATTTTACAAGGCCCAAGCCCTTAATGCATATAGTGCAATGCTTTTGATTCCTGGGTTTGGTGGGATCAGATTCCGCACCCTGTTGACCCCTTACAAGAGGCTTTGGAACCAAAATCTGGAGAAGTATGGGGCATTTTGGAATCCCCTCCCAATCCTCCTGGGGCTTGCCAAGGCCCTAATGCCCATTTGCATTTGTACATTGTGTACACATGTTATTTTTTGCCACCGAATACTCTGTTTATACAGGTCCTCTGACTTGGAGCAAGTCAAACAAACCACCAGTGTGTTGGGTAGGGCACCCTGCATCAAAATTAAGTGTAAAGGCCAGAAGTTTCACAAGTGGGAGATGGTGGTGTCCATTCCACAATGTCCACAAATAAGCCCCTTTCATTTAATAATTTCTTATTTCGGTGCCACACGTTCATTCGTCAGACCTGTGGCCCCCCTTCTGATTTAACAAAAACTCCCCTTCAGGGCCATAAGTGCAGACACCGTTGCTTCTATCACAAAAGAAATTTTGGCCAAAAAAGGGGTACCCCCCCAGGTGTGGGGGGCCCACTCCAACGGAGGAGCAGGAGTTGGTTTACTAAAACAATTGGACCTTTCTGCCCAAGAAGTTTGTGTAATTGGCAAGTGGAGGGGGGTGGGTGCTTTTACAGCCCATTATCAACGACTTGGTGCCAAAGGTGCCCTGGAAAATGCCATGGCCCCCCTAATTTTAGTGCACAATCAGGCCCCACAAGGGCAAAGTGCGGAGCCCGAGGTTTCTCGTACTCCCTCGAGGCAGACCGACAAGGTAGGAAGGGACACCGAGGGCGAAGCACAAAGACCTTGTGATCCCGACCAACCCCACACGTAAAAGCAAATTTGCCTTCAAAAGCCCTCGGTCAGAAAGTTGGGGACAGGGGGAGCAGAGCGGGGGGACCCCTCCAAGGACAAGAAGTCACGTCTCCAAGTCAGAATAGCATCGGGAGCCAACTCCGTCGAGGCAGCACTAAGCAGGCACTCCTAACCCGACGCAGCAAACAATCCAAACAACACCGCCGGCGAGCAAGGCATGGCCTCACAAGGTCTTCGTGCTTCGCCCTCGGTGTCCCTTCCTCCCTTGTCGGTCTGCCTCGAGTGAGTACTAGACACCTCAGGCTCTGCCACGGTGTGGCCCGGCGGCGGTGTGTTATGGATGCCGTGTTTGGCTACGTTTTTCTGCGTGGCTTTTCGCCGGAGTTGGCTGACTTAATTTCCCCTTCGGCCCCAAGAAGAAATGGAACGAGTTCATGAACGAAGAAGAGCCGGGAAAAGACGCCGATATCAATACAATATCCGGCAGGACACGAGCCCGCCGAATATCATTTTTAAAGTGAACTATCAAACGTCAGTTTTGTCTTGAATGGGCACTGCGGTGTTTTGGGAGGGTCCGGAGAACTTGCACCCAAACCCCGGCCCTTTGTGGCCCCTGGCCCTGTCCAAAGCCCTCCTCCCCTGTTCCCTCGGTGTGTCGTCGCCTGAGGGGTGGATTCACGGGGGGGAGCCAGAACCAAGGGACCATAAGGGCTCTACACTGCGAGATGGTGAGGTCCTGCTTTGATTGCCGGCTGTTCTTTTCTGGTGTGTTTGGGTGTGCGCGGGGGGTGCGTCTTACTGCTTTTTGTTTCCGGAGTAGGCTGATTCCGAATTCTGCCCTTCGACCTCAAGGAGAAAAAAATTTACTTCTCCGAGGTGAACTGGAATTACTTTTAGAGGAGTATTCCTTTCACGAAGACCATCAGTTTACAACTGGTGGACCAAACTTTTTTCAGACCTTCGACTTCCAGGAGGAAAAATTCAACTCTGCGAGTTCAACTGGAATTATTCCCAGATGTATCCCCCATTCAACAGGATGATGGCCATGAACCATGGACAACTGGGCCCAGGAAGGCAATAAGACAGAAAGGGAGTACCACCACAGGTCCAACAGACACCCCCCTATTTATATGTCCCCCGCCTTCCAAGCGACAACGCAAGGTCTATGGCAGCTTTCAAGAAACGTCAGAAATCCAAGGGAGTCAAGTCAAAATCAGGGCTATGGCAGCCACTATTCGACAGGGCCTGGGGAGCAGTATCAAGGCTATGGCCACAATCATTCAAGAGGACAGTGGGCCCAGGGGCAAGGCTATGGCAGCCAGTATCCCAACCTGGAAAGTTCCCATTGGGGAAAGGTATGTCCAACTGTCCCCCAAGCACCCTCAAAAACAAACTCCCCAGGGGCAGCAAGCCAACGCCAGGACAGTGGACAGAGAAGATACAAGAGATGTCCTGGAGAGAAGGCCAATGGGGACCACGCAGGCCTGAAAGCAAGTGGAGGCAATATGGCACTGAAGGCCAATACAGGCCAATACATCAAGACCGTCCAGACAGCTCTTGGGGGGGAGGCCCAAGGTTGGCTAAGACACCCCCCAGAAGTTAATCAGCCCAGCCTGAAATGTAACTCTGCATTGCAGACACAGACCTTCCCCCATCATTCAAAAAAAGGGAGAAAGCCTTCTTTGGGAAGCCCTATGGCAGGGCCAGCTGCAGCCCCAGTGATGGGGCAGCCAGAGGTGGCCACAGTGATGGGGCAGCCAGGAGGAAGGAGCCCAGGCCCTGCAGGCCAGCATTCTTCATTGTGTTATATTTCACAAACTCCCCACTGAACCTGTGAATAAAATTCCCAGCCGGTTCCAAGGTCTGCTCCCCGTCCTCATATCCGACCCACTTGGTCAAAAATTCCCACTTTTCATCTTTTCCTTTTCGGTGCCTTATAATTTTTTCCACCTCCCACTCATCAGGTAATGCCTCTTCTTCTTTTTCGGTCCGTTTATAATAAAAAAGAGGCACCCCTTTCCCTTCAACTTGGGGTTGCCGATACTCCTTCAAAAAACTCCTATGAGCTTTTGTCTCCACCCAAGGTTTCATTTCGCTTACATAACTTCGTTCCCCTTCTCTACCCTTCACGACCCCAGGTCCCACCCACCTAGAGTCAAGCTTCTCACCCGACCCCTCGGGTCTCCTATACCAAACCGTCGTCCCCACCTTTAGGGGTTCCATTTTTTTCCCCCCTTATTTATCCTTGCCACCTCCTCCTCGTGCTTTTTGTTGAGTATCTTAGCCTCCCTCCTATCAATGTCTTGCGTCCTTCGGAAAAACTCCACCGAATCCTCCCATTCTTTGGGTGGCTGGTAGGGTACCCCTGCCAAATGGTCGTTCCCTTCCATGCAAAATTTCAAATGGGCTCAATCCGCTTTCCCCCTTTACGTCATGAATTCGGTCCAAAACTTGGGGTAAAGCTTCAACCCAGTTATTTTTTTCCTCCACATAAAATTTTCTCAACACCTCCATTACCTGTTGTCCGGCTCTCTCAACCCTCCCGTTTGCTTGGCGGTGATATGCTTCGGAATACGCTTGCCTAATTCTCAAAAGTGCACACATGTTTTTCCACCAAGTGCTTGTGAAATGGCTCCCTTGGTCACTCGAAATGACCGAGGGAACCCCAAAAGGCCTCCCCTGATTTTTCACCATTTCCTTAGCCAACTTGGCACCGGTTAGTTCCTTGTCCTTGCATGCAACCCCCACAATCCAACCCGAATGCCTATCCGCACAAAGGGCCAGGGTGTCGTACTCCCCCCGTCGTGTAAAACCCTTGGCATTCGAAACAAATTGATGGCAACACTTGTCATTAGTGCAGGGGGTATGGGTGCGGACTCGATCCGTCCTTTCAAACTCTCCCCCCTCACACTCGCTTGGCATGTGGAACAATTTTTGCTGCAATTTTGGTTGAGTTGTTTTGCAGCCTTTTCATCAGCCGAAAAAAACCGGATTGCCATGTGTTTCCAAACTTTTTCAGGGCCAACGTGCCCCAAAAACTCCTGAATTTCTTGAATCACCAAACTTTCAGGCACACACAACTTTTCTTCAAAAAACAATTGGCCATTTAGCACTTTGAAGCCCTTTGGCCAAATTGAATCGCCTTTGGTAGCTACCTATTTTTCTTTCCATGTGGGGCATCGGGAATATGCATCCCCCCAATCACGCTCCCATACGGGCTTAATATCCTTAGGGGTCGTACTTGGCAGGGCGTCCCCCACTTCCATACGAGTGTCCCCCCTCGAACTTTCAGCCGTCTCCGGGACAGGGGTCGTCTCCCCACCCACTTTCTCATCCCAAAAAAGAACTCGTTTATTTTCTTTCCTGGGCCCTTGTGAGTGGGTGTCCACAGGGGTGTCTTTTCCTGCTGGGTCTACCCCACCCTCGGTTCCCCCCCTTGCGCACTCTCCTTTTTCCTCCTCAGGTGTTACGTTTTTGCCACTACGGGTTGTCACCCCCCGTATCCAGGCATTACGTAAATCGGGCTGGTTTTTGATTCTTATCTCCAAACACGGTTTTTCCTCTTCTTTTTCCTCCCTGGATAAAATTTTCCAATTCATCCTTGTCTTCGGCTGACCCGTGCTTACTTATGTCCCTTAGGGCTTGTGAAGCTGGGTATGCCCACCGACTAAGGATATCGGCTATGGAATTTTCCTACCCGGGATATATCCCACCGTCAAATCATACTTGGAGAAAATTTGGTGCCATCTCGCCCTCCTCCCAACCGGATCACTGGGGGTGTCTAGGACTTCCCTTGTCCAAGACTCCAAACTTTGGTGGTCGGTTAAAACCAAAACGGGTTGCAATCCAATCCAACTCTCCCATTTTTATAGTGCCAAAATTATGGCGTACGTCTCCAACTCCCTGGGGGTCCATTTTATTTGCCCCTCGGTCAATTTTCGAGACATAAAAGCCACTGGCACAGTTTGTTTCTCAATCACATCCTGGGCTGTGCGTCTTCCTCCCCCCCTTCATTTGCTCTAACGTTGCCCCCACGGCGTACCCACTGGCATCTACCGTTAGCACAAAGGGTTTACCTGGGTCTACCCGTTGCAACATTAGGCCCGAACAAAACCTTTTTTTCAGCTCCTCAAAAGCTTTTAAATACTCCCCATCAAATTACACAGGTTTTCGACTTCCTTTCTTTCCCACCACCCTGGGGACTTTCAATATGTCTTGCAACCGGGCTCCTACTTCCGCATACATGTGAATGTATGCATTGTAATACTTTGTGAATCCCAAAAATGGCTTTCAAAGCCGTAATTGTTTTTGGAACCTCCCACTTTTCGATCGCCCGTAGCTCACCCGGTGCTGGCCTCCTAGTCTCGTTTCCTAAAATTTGTCCACAAAATTGAACCTCCTCCACAAAAAGTTTGGCTTTGAATTCATCAGCCACCAAAAGTTCTGTTTTGAGCACCTCCAACACCCTTCTCAAATCTTTTTCGTCTGCCCCCACTAGATCCTCACATTCCCCGACCGTTGTCCCCACCAGTATATCGTCTAAGTACCCTGTGGCGATGTACCTTACTGGTGTCAAACGGTCATCGATCATTTGCTGAAATTGTTGGGGGGTATTTGTCAAACCCATTACGTTCACCCTCCACTGAAAAATGCCTTTGGGGGTAAATCAACGCGTTATGGGTCGACTTTCTGGGTGTAGGGGTTGTTGGTGAAGATCTTGCTTCAAATCGATGATCGAAAACATTTGGTTTTCACCATGTTTGACCAAAATGTCTTCAATTTTGGGTAGGGGGTAGTTGCATCGCCTTGTTTGGCTGTTTGGGCCCCTGAGGTCCACCACCCGCTTCCAAGGAAAATCATTGGATTTTTTTGGTACTGGAAAAGTCTGGGACAGCCATTCAGAGCTTTTGGCTGTGGCTGGCTCAGTCTATTTTTTGTCCAGCCAGTCTTGTGTGATTTTTTCAAGTGCTTCTTTCCTCTCACCGTGCATGAAAAAGGGCTTCTGTCTGGTTGGCTTTGCCCCCTCCTTCAACGGTATGTATGCAAAGCCATATTGCCCTCTTGCGGGGGGGTTTGGAACTGGCGATGACCGAAATACCGTCCCACTGTAATCTTGCAAAACTTCTTCCCTCAGCTTGACTACCCGTCCATCTTCTTTTTCGTCCTCCACATCCTTTGCAATTATCATTCGGTTGATAACTTGCACTGGGGGGTCACTTCCCTCCAAATTTGTGGCAACCTCCCCCAGGTCCTCATCGCTCAAAAATTACAATTCCTGGTCCAACCCTTCCAAAGGCAAACAAAGACCAAGTTTTTGCAACCCAAACGAAGACCCGTCCACCACAGTTACGTTGTCCACTGAAAAATTTGTGTCATCCCTGAATTTTTGCGGACCCCTCCATCTTTCAACACCCAGCAAAAAAATCAGGTCGGGGCTGTCTTTCACCAACGCCTTGTGGTGTGGAAAAATTCCCAGTTTTGCTTCTGCCAACCTTGGATAAGAAAGAGTTGCATCAACTTTGATGTTTGCCTCATAAAATTCAACCTCATATTCCACCCTCTCAATTTCCCTTTCCTCATTCCAATTTTGTTGAAGGGTCATTTTCACCTTAGCACATCTGCTCCCCCCCCCGCCAAAATTTGCCCATTGGCAGTTTCAAACCTTAACGGGTCCTTAGCAGGATACATCAGGTGTTCCTCTATCAACCCTTGAGGAATGAGGTTTGCCTCAGCCCCCGTATCAATCAAAATTCTGGCCGTTTTTTCCACCCCATTTGCCAACTTAATCTGGGTTTTTAACAGAAGTTGTCTGTCCTCCCCGAATTTCTTCGCCCCTCCCCGAGTTTTCGTCCCCCTCAACGTTCTTTTTTTCAGCCGCACCATTTTTTTCTTCCCTGGTGCTGCCCTCCCCCTGGGAGGGTTGCCTTCTGTCGATCAACCAGGCCCACACCCCCCAACGGGTACCCTTCAAAATCCTCCCATCAGCCTCAAACAACTTTGTCCCCTTGGGAAAATTAATCTTTTTGACAGCCATATCCACCAGATTTTTCACCCACCTCCTATTCCAGTCTGGGCATATGCAAATTGCCCGACAATTGAAATTTTGTAATTTTTCAGCCACCTCAGGCCACAAAGTCCAGGGGGGGTTCATTCACAACGTTTCTTCCGTCCCCCAATCCTTTTTCATGGCATCATCATCCTCTCCATAAAACTTTTCACACCTGGCACTTTGGCTGGTTGCCAAACAATCCCGTTCCGCCTTAACCCGAAATTCCTTCTGAATTTCGTCCATGCAAACTTTCCTAACTGCATAATCCTCCCTACAATATCCCTTTTTTCGTTCCAGCACGGTTTACAAATACTCCACCAGTTGTTTGGGCATCCTCCTTTTTTTCTGAGTACCAACTGTCATTCCATATCCTCCCAACTTTTCACGGTGACTCCTTCCCCCAGGAATCAAATTCGGGCAGGTCTGGCCATCACAATGTTTGTTTGGTAGCTTGCTCAGATTTTGGCCCCCCCCAGATCCGGGTGGGTTTTTGGTATCCCCAATCTGAAAATTGACAATAATCAACATCGATAAAAGTCAGATTTTGAACACAGGGTCTTTTCCGCAAAAGCCCATGACGGGGATTCTCAATCCACCACAACTTTCGTTTGAAATATTTGACAATCTCCAAAGTTTTTTTGACCAGCCGATCTGCCCCCTCCAAATTTCTGACTCCCAATGTTTTGGCCAAGCTATATTCTGTACAGGGCATCCCCGCAGCGATGATCTGAAAATATCCGGGGGGGTACCTCCAATATCTCCACTCCAAAATATTTGCACAGTGGGTTGGGTTAAATTTGGGGTTTATGTCCACTGACACAACCTTAAACCCCTGCTCTCTCAGGCAATCCCCAACCGAGCCTTTACCGCAAAAAAATGTCTAAAGCTCTTTTATTTACGGAAGGCTGTGCACGATCCCTTATGGGATCTGACTCTTTACAGATTTGCACGTCACGCACGCACGCACCCGACACATTGGACACACCTTGCGCAGAGATGTACTGTGATGGCAGATTTTTCATCGTTTTTTCACTCGCACGAGATTTCTCATGCCACCTGGGATTTCTGTTTGTCTTTGTGTGGGGCTGGGTATGCAACCCCGGGGCGGCTCCCGCCACCAACGGTCCATCCCGGCTGTCCTAGCATCGGTTTCCTTTCCCCCTTCCTTTTCCTTTGCCTTTTCCACCATTCTGGCCCTTTCCCCTGGACCAGTCATTTCCATTGTTTCCTTTCCCCCAAGAATTGTTTCCTTTGCCATTTCCTTTGCGTTTGCCTTTGCCTCCACCTGACTGTGAGTCAAAATTCTGTTGATTTGAGTGCCACCGCTGATTTCCCTGAAAATTGGCATTGGCATTGGAATTCCACCCAGAATCGTTTCTCCATCCCCCCCCGAATTGCCAAATTGAGATTGCGTGGGCGGGTGGCAATGACTGTGATCGAATCACTGGCACTGGTTTTTGCACTTTGGGGTTCACGTTTGCATTGGTCGCAGGAGCTGCCACCTGTGAATCTGATTTTCCAACGGAAGGCTTTGCCACCGTTTCACCCCCCTTTGCTGACCGTGCTGGGGAGGGTGTCCTGGAACCCTTGGCCTGATCTGCCTTTGCAGACCTGGCCCACCGGTTTCCGTTCAATTCCATTCGGAATTGCAATTCCTTTTTATTTGTGTCGTCCAGCGTCCCTGCAAAAAGCCGAAGTTTGAGTAAATCAGACACATTTCCATTTTGTAAAGTAACCAACGTCATGAAATATTGCTCCCAATCACGCACAAAGAACGACCAGTCTTTTGGCTGTCCAGAAAAATTTGGAGCTACCAGGGTTTTCATCAATTGATGCGTTGCCACTGCATTTGATGAAACTAGCCCTGCACCTGCAGGCACTGTCCCCACAGGTCGTGCATAAACCTGCCTGACATGTGTCGCATGTGACCCTGGTTCAGCGTATTCATAGCCTTCAATTTCAACCGGATTTTTCTCGATCACAGGGAAATCGTTGTAACCAAAAAGATCAAACTCCTCAATTTCTGGTTTTCCAGCTGATTTTTCTCTCGTTTCCTTTGTCAGATCCACTGTCGCAGATTTGGGAGATTCAGCTTGCTGATTTTTCATCACAAAAAACTCAGCCTGAAATAAAATCCAGCTTTTGTTGCAATTTTTTCCGCTCCTGCTGTTCTTTAAAAAATTCAATGGACTGCTGTTGCAGTAAAACTCCAACCTGCTGTTTCATCAAATTTTCCATTTCAGCCCGAACTTTTTCAAACTGCCCCGGGGGAGAAGGAAAAACAGCAGGAAATTGCTGTTAATCAGGTCAAATCTGCAGTCGGTGAGCTAAGCTCTGGTCTGGAGGGACGTTTCGAGTCCTTTTTTCAGCAATGCAAAACTTTGGGGGAGACTGAGTGTGCCAAATTTCAGGCGCAGGCTGAGAAATTGAAGGAATTTTCACAGTCCCTGGAGCGACAGAGCAACGCTCTGAATGTTCGTTTGGGGAGGTTGGAGAATTTTCTGGGTCGGAAAGATTTTCCCATTGAGAAAGTCTGTGACCTGATTAACAAGGGTGAGGAAAAAATTCGGTTGGAGGTGCAAGGGGAGTTGGGGCTGCAAACGAGAAAGAATTTGGAGGTGATTATCAGTGAAATGTTGCAGAAAGGTTGAGGCTGAGTGAAAGGGAACTTGTTGCACCGCCACATGCATCTCCCCCACATATTTTTCCAAATATGACCGCTTCTGAGAAAAATCCCTCTCATTTTTCCTCAACCTCTCAACCTGGGTATCAAAAAACGTGTTCACTCCATCCTCCACTTTCTTCACTTTTTCAGCAAACTGCCGTTCCATTTCCACACTCAACAAATGTCTTTGACATTGGGCCAGATTTTGCACCATTTCACCATTTTGCTGAAACTGCAAAAGCAAGTCGTTTATGGTTGCACTCAGTTCAGCGTGAATTTCACGTTTCACCATGGCAATGTGATCCGCCATTTGCTGATCATGCATGCCCAATGTCTCATTGACCAGATTCAATGTCTGCCCTTGTGACATGGCCAACACCCGATTTAGCCTATTTTCTGCCTCACCCACCAGATTTTCAGCCGTTTTCTCAGGATTTTTTCCTTCCTGCACCAAAAGTCTGCCATGTAAACATTCAATTTTGCAACTGATTTCTGCACCCCAATTGTTCCAATCATCATCGGATTGGCCATAACCCTCTTCCATTTCCACATCATGCTAATTTTCAGCGTTTTCGGACCCAGTTTCTGCAGCAAAACTGGTATTTAGCTGTAAATTTTGTGGCTGGGTCTGTGGAAAATTTGGCTGAATTAGCCGAAAACCCTGGGCTGGGCTTGTATTTGAAGACACTGTTAACGCTGGCTGGAAACTCTGCCCAGGCATCTGGGCTGGCCCCATGATTGCTGGGACAGATGACTCAGCCGAAAACTGCTGGGCTGGCTGAAAACCCTGTGAAGTCATCTGGGCTGGCCCCATGATTTCTGGGACAGATGACTCAGCCGAAAACGGCTGCGCTGGCTGAAAAACCTGCATCTGGGCTGCAGCTGGCTGTGCTGACTGCGATTCTGAACTCCGTGTTAACAGCAATGGTTCTGGCTGGGCTGTTAAACACAAAATTTTTTGTTCTGGCCCTGGGCTGCTGTCTCGTGACGACGCAGAAATTTGCTGAAAACCTGAAAAATTTACTGGCCACATGCCAGCAGCTTTCATTCTTTGCATAACCATTTCCTGAATTATGGCGTTTTCAGCCCGTTTTTCTTCCTCTGTTTCGCTTTCTTAAGCTGGGGGGTCTTGTTCCTCATCACTGCTGTGGAACCAGCTGAACATTTTCTGGCCCTGCCAGCGTGATGGGCCTTATGCATGTAATTAACCCCCTCTCCGAATCAGAATCAGATTCTGATTCCTGTGTCGTTTCTGAAAATCCTGAAGCCGATAAAGTTTCTGCAGCCTGAAAATTGTTTTCTGCCACAGATTCCATCATTATTTGCAATGATGCCACAGGTTCTGAAAACTGGGCTGCAGAAAATTCAGTTTCCTTTTCGCTCTGAAAACAGCTTTCTGCCACAGATCTCAGAACACTTTCATCACAATCTGAAATTCGTACAGATTTGCCGGCAAACGAGCAGATTTATGCAGATTCTTCTGAAAATTCACAGACCACAGGGTTGATGAAACTGTCCTCGTGTACCATTCTGCTGGCACAGCCACCAGAACAAATCTCTGTGACCGTGTCGACCGTCTCTGAAAAATTTTCACTGACTAGGTCAGTGAAACAACCTTTGCTTGCGATGTCAGCCGAATCTGAAAACTTTGCACTGATTCTGCTTGCAGCGGAACAAATCTCTGGGACGACGTTCACCGAATCTGAAAAATCGTCACTGACGAAGTCACTGAGCCGACCTCTGCTAACCATG